>RJWH01003472.1:0-152841 GCA_004363575.1 Solenodon paradoxus
CAGGATAAAGAATTTAATGATGATCCCCTGAACATTTTTATCTTTTCTCTAACTTGCTTTAGTGTAAGAATACAATATTTGTAACAACGCAGACTTTAAAAAAGAATTCAATATATAGTACATAAACAAGATATGTGTTAATAGACTGTTCATATTCTCCGTAAGGCTTTTGGCCAACAGCAGACTATTAGTAAGGTTTTTGGGAATTCAAAATGTAAACATAAATGTTTGACCATGAGTGTGTGGGAAGTTGAAGTCCCAAACCCCCACTTTGTTCAAGGGTCAACTGTTTGTTTATATATCCCTATTGTACGTATATGTGTGCACACGTATTTTAAAACCTGGGATAGAGGCTGAATTAACAGCAACCTTTTCAAAGACTGAACGTGCTTATTTATTTTTGAAATAAGCAGGATCATGTTTAGGCCCATTCCCATGTCCACATTCTAATCTCTGGAGCTTGCAGCTCTCTTACATGATATGGAAAAGGGATTGTGCAGATGTAATTAAGCTAAGGCTCTTAGGACAGAAAGCTTCTCCTGGGTGATCTAGGTGAATGTGTAATCACAGCCTGGCTAAAGGTGGAAGAAGTCAGAAGAGAAAGCATGTGACACCAGCAGGAGGGGCAGAGTTAGAGAAAGGTGTGAAAGCTTACACTGCCCATTTTGAAGATGGAGAAAGTGCCACAAGTCAAGAAACATAGGCGGCCTCTAGCAGACAGAGAAGGCATGGATTCTCCTCCAGAGAGAATGTTGACATCTGGATAGGTTGCTTCACTTAAGACCCATCTTGGGTTTCTGACCTCCAAAACGTTAAGATAATAAGCTTGCATGATGTTGAATCACTGAGTTTGTTATAACAACCGCCGGAAATTAATACACGTAAGTAATTCATTTCCAGATTGCGAGTCTCTAATGTTCTAGCTCCCTGTAGCATTGATTACGGGGTCATGAGTCCTACATGATGCAACTGTGGGGCAGTGATGTCACTCCAGCAGCCCTGAGTGAGAACTTAAGTGGATCTAAGAGATGGGGCACAGTTTTCCAGTTTATACATTTGCTCATGGTGTCTCTAGAGAGAGAATGAAAGTAGAAGAGGACACTGTTCATGGCAGCAATAATTTGGAAAGCTTGCGTTGAGTGATATTTTGTATTAAAACTTTTGAGCCAAGAATTATGAGGATGCATTTGTACTTGGTAAAATTAATTTTAGTGCTTAAATCTTAAATCTCTAAGATTCACTTACTATACCCACTTGAGGCAAATCATCTGACAAACTGAATTACTTTGTGAGTTCGGACTGGAGATGATGGCTGTATATTTTATTTTTGTGACAGAAAGGACATGATTGCCATATTAAAATAAAGGAAATAAAAACAATGCTTCTAGAAAAACTGTCCTCTTAAATTATCTGTGAAAATATTTCAAGTGTCATTAAAAAAAGATTCTTAATAACAAGTAATGCCATTATCCTTTAATGTTAATTTAAATATATTTTTCTAAAGTCCCTAATGAAATTTGGGGACATGAAGCTGATTCAGTCCTTAAGAAGTGGATAGCCTATTATTTATCTAAAACCTTCTAAGGAATTAAAAGTTGCCATACAACTGCTGGTGATAAAAGAAATTAAGAACCATAAAATAATTATGACCATGTGTTATTAAATATATTCATTAAGTAAAAAGTTATGTTCAACAGAGAAGAAAAACCCCAAAAGCTTAGAGAAAGGGAGAGAGAAAGGCTAAAGAAAGGTGTGCTGACACAAAGCACAGAAAGGCCACCCTCATTCCCTTGCCTATTACAGCCAGGGACCCGGGCTGTGCCTCCCTGTCTAAACCTGCATCATCGTGGTCCAGCTCTCCGACCTCATCTTTGAGTAAATTGATTCTGTCTGTCAAGGACTCACGAGAAGAGCTGCTCTTTGTCTGCATTGCTCAGTCTCAGCACACGAGACGGAAACGCTCTTTGCCTTCTGTGTAGTCTGTCCAAACAGCAAAACTCACTGTCAGGTACAGACGACTTCTCTAAAGTTTGATGACATTTGTACTGACTGTAGATAATGCAGAAATGACATCATGGATGTGGTGACTGGAAATAGTTTTTCTGTCTAAAATGTTGCCAAGATGGCGGCTAATCACCACGCTTCCATCCCACTTTTGCCCTTGTCTCTGTCGATTGGTCCATCTCCTCTGAAGATCTTTCACATGTCGCTCACCTTGAAGTGCAGTTCTCAGCACTGCATGCATGCGTGTGCACACACCCAGATGCGCAGTGCACACACATGCATGCACACTCAAACACAACGGAGTGTCCATCATGCAGACACATGAACACCCATCCATATGTTCTGGAGGCTCTGCATCATCTTGTTTCCTTACAGATTGCCTCTTGGCAGTACTTGCCCCCTGTTCTTGTACCCCATGGTTTGGCACACACAAATAAAGGGGCAAGCAATAGAGATAGTGTCATGGTGGGCATGCAGTCTCTGTCAGTATGACTCAATGCTGCAACCAAAGCTACCCTTTGAGTCAGGCACACTGAGCAAGGCTGTGACTGACAGAGAAGCTTAACCTTCCCGTGGGGACTATTTGTAAATGTGCAGGCTGAGTTTATTTGTTTATAGAGAAATGCTGTGCATTGGAATATCTTCTAATGATTGTATACGCATTCTTAGGTTGACAGAAGTGCACGTACGGGTAAGGGTGACAGGACTCATTTCTTTAAAGATCAGATCAGGGGTTTAGGAACAGAGTGCTCCAGCAGCTACGTTCAGACAGGGAATAAAGCCCAGTGGGTTCTTCACTTTAATACAAACTTAGGGCTTCTAATAAGCTTCATTCACAAACTAGATTATTCTATTAGAGTTTAAGGACACTTATTCTACAGATCAGACTACTGAAAAAATAGTGAAGCTCGAGATATTGAAATGCCTTTAAAGTTCACATGATCTAGAACCGAGAGGGCTAATGGGACACTGAAAAGAAATTTTTAAAAAATATCGAATGTCTGGGAAGAAAATGGACTAAAATGATCTATACATTTATCACAAAATCTACAGAAAAAAGCCGTCTGTGTTTAAACCTGATTTCCGGGAAGCTGAGCTTAAGATGAAGGTTCATAAGTGTCTGGATAGTTTTTCTGGGATGTGAATCAAGGGAGTAGGAATGAAAGATGCAGGGGATGAAGAGAAAGGCTGCAAAGGCAGTACAGAGATGCATTATAGACTTAGGCAGTCCACCAGGCAGCCAGTATTCTACTTGCTAAAACTTCTGGGGAACCTTATGAAATGTGCCTCAGAACTGATGACTGAGGGACAAAAGGGGAAGAATTTGTCCATTGATTCATCTACCACTTGTTATCATCATGAGTGCTAACATTCTATACTTTCAAGTTCTACATGCCAGATGTCCATTGTATTCTCACAGAAAGTTCATGCCGTAGGGATAGAAGCAGAAACCAAGAGATGTGTGAACAGGTTCAAGCAAAGTGCTATCACACTGGACTTGCATGAAGCAGATAGAAGCCTGTTCAGAACTGGTGGCCAGAAAAGAGACTAGAATGAGACAGTGTCAAGTAGATGGAAGTGCTGAAGCTTGCTTGCATAAGTCAGTTTTGAGCAGGCATGCTCAGTAACAAATTGTCCCGAATATCTTACAACACCAACAGTGCATTTCTTGGGCTTTCAGAATGAAGGAGAGGCCTCTATTTAGGACAGTCCATTCTCATGACAGATGGAAAAGAGAAACAGAGGAACCATATAATAACTTTGAAGTCATTTACTCTAACATGAAACACTGCTACTGTTGATTGGCCAAAACAATCAATATCACCAAGTATAACTGGACGGTTAAAGGCTACAGGCCAGCACTGCACATCATGTGTAATAGGCGGGACTGTATCATTCTCATAGGGAGGGCAAGAGAGTAGGCAGGAACAATAATATAACCTAACACAGGGGATTTTCCCATAAGAAATGTTTACAGGAAGGCCTATGAGACTTCTTTTTCCTCATTTGTCAACTAGATAATTAATGCAACTAGTAATTATGCAGAGCATTGATAATATGTGATAAAGTATTCCATTTACAGTTACAAGGAGCCCTGTCACTGAACGTGACATATATGATTTCCTATAAAGTAGACATCAAATTCACATCAAGATTCATCAAAGACATCACTTATCAGTGATCGCCAGGGTTGCTGTCAGGAACAAGTTTTCTCATTTTCACTCATGTCTCTCAGAAAGAAAACATTGGCTCCAATTTAAAAATATATTATTTTAAATCTCTTTTTTCTTTTAGACATAAGCACTGGGAATAGACACATCTGACTTAAGTTTCAGAAGGGTGACAAATGTCTACAGGATCCACTGGCTGCTTTGAGATGACGGACTTCCAGCTCTCAGATCTTCTGCTTTAGCCATAAATAAAATCAAACCAAGTTTCAGAATTAATCAGCTACCATCGTCCAGGTCTCCTTCCAGTGGTTTCTGTCCTGTATACTGCAGATGCGCAAGGAAATCTCAAAAGCAACTGAGATTTTAGAGACGAGGTTTTAAATTTTAATCATGTCATAGTTCATTGGGGCAGTTATAGCAAAACACCACAGACTGGGTAGCTGATCACCAGCTGAAATATATTTCTTACAGTTCTGGAGGCTGGATGCCTACGATCAAGGTACGTCCATGGTTGTGTTCTGCTGAGAGTCCTCTTCTGAGGCAGAGTCTGGGCCTCTCACTGTGTCCTCACATGGTGGAGGGGTCTAGAAGTCTCTGGAGCCTCTTTCCTAAGACTGCTATTCCCACTCACACCTCTCTCAGGCCCCAGCTCCTAATACCAGCAACTTCAGGAGTTAGAATTTCAATGGAGGTGGCGGGAGATCAGTCATGCAAACCATAGCACATGCTTATTGGCTATCAAGTTGATATTTTTGACCAGTCTATGGCTTCAGTTCCCTCTCAGCTGGATTATACAATTTCAAGGCTAATATGGCATTATTTCTTCATCTTCACTGAGACATAGTAAACACAGTTGCACATTATTATTGGATACAATTTGGTGAGATTGGAAATATGTATACACTCATGTTACCATCATCACAATCCAGGTAATAAACACACTCATCACCTCCAGATTCATTATTAATCCCTCTTTTTCTGCCAAAAACTACTGTACCCATTTCCTCACTAAATTTTGAGCATGGAACTTCAGCTCTTCTTGACTAGTTATTCTAGTATCAAAAATACAATGGACAGCTGAGTTATGAATGCAGAAATCTTAAATGGCATAACCATGAAAAGAAACTTTAAAGCTAGAGGCTAAAAATCAACCAGGAGAAGAAAATGTCCTTCTGTACGCGATGGTTACAATAAATTTCCTTTCAGTCTATGTGTAACAATGGGAATTATCACTCAAACAGAACTTTGGGGATCAGTATCATGCCCTGTGGAATGTAAACTTTCATTTCCAGAAACTTTTTTTAATGCTATCATTGATAACAGTATTTGAATGAATGTTTATAAATTTAGAAGACAGAAAGAAACTTGTCCTTTTTTTTTTTTCCCCCAGAGAAGCTTTAGAATTTACTTCTGTACTTCTATAAACAGTGTTTTAAGTATACTGGTGACTATTTTAAAACAATTTGACTAAATGGCTGATCACTGGGTAGGGCCTTCAATGTTGTCTAACAGGATGTAATAAATAAGGCAACAAGAACCATATTAAGGTCAAAATGATCTTAAAGGTAACGAAGTGGTGCAGTAAAAACGAGTCAATACCAGTTAGGGTTTATGGGGACTGAGGAAACACTGTAGATGGATTTGTTTTGAGAGAAAAGAAAAACAATAAATGACTCACTTTTTATGTCATCAGTGGGATCATATAAGGATGCATGATCTCTATCACACGTTGTGCTTTGGTCAAATCTGACATGTCTAAAGAATAATAAGGTGGACTAAATGCCCATGGACAGATCACTGGAGAAAGAAGAGATGGGCTCTGTATACACAGTGGAATGCTACTCAGCCCTGAAAAAGGATGAAATCCCGTCACTGGTGACAACATGGATGAAAATATACAGCATTGTGCTAAGTGAAATAAATCAGAAGAAGAAAGATAAACACCACATGATCTCATTCCTATGTGGAATATGAAGAAACAAAGCAAATGAATCACTAAAACAAAACAAAATCTAACCTTTGGACATGGTCAACAGAACTGGGTTTATTAGAGAGAATGGGGTTAGGAAGTGGGAGCAAAAGGGTAGGGGAGTCCAATGAACAGTGGTGGAGGCAGCTAAAAATTTGGTTGAAGGTGTGGTATCTGATCATATAGTTGATGAAGAGTGAGCCTGAATGTCTCATCGAAAATTTATATTGCTTTGTAAATCAAAGTTACAATAAAATGTTTAATTAAAGAAAGAATCAGGAGGTTGAATTCTCCTTGTGATTTAGGGAACCAGGGCAGACGGCTTGTCAGTCAAATCCACATGGATTTGCTGGAGCTACAAGTGGCCCTGTGGTTGGTCTGTCTGGTGAATTTAAGGGATATTTGCCTTTGTCCACATAAAAGTAACTGCTCAGAGAGAAAAGACTGGTTACCAAGTTATACAAGAATTTGGGTAAACTGAGAATAAATTTAGGGGCATGGATTAAAATCTATAGATAAATAACAGTATGATCAGAAGTCAATTTTTTGCTGTCATATTGGGTTTTTAAATGTCAGGGTAGCACCCCAATAGCCACAAGCACATTTAGCACCTAGATCTTGGTTTTTAGTAACAGTCTCAAATAAAAGGAACTAGGCTTTGAAGAAATGACTTATTCTTGGATTGAGACCGCAAATGTGGAAGATCATCCTAGAGTGTCTTGTAATATCTAGGTAATATCAGAAAGAAAGGAAGAACCCCCTTCATCCCCTGAAAATAACCCAAACGTGTGATGATAGGGTATGTCAAATGAGAACAGGAGTCAACTCAAAGAGCTCGCAATAGCCCAAACTAGAATAACTGGGCAGCAAGATAGGTAAGGTAGTATTGGATTATAACCTAAAGTCTAAAATACATATCCGCTAAGGAAGATGTGGTACATATATGCAATGAAATATTATGCAGCCATAAAATTGAGAGATCCTGCTATTTGCAACAACATGGATGGACTTGGAGAGAATTATGCTCAGCGAGGTAAGTCAGAAGGAGAAGGACAGACAACGTATGATAGCACACATATGATGTGTAAAGAGAAAACAAATGAATGACATAAATTAAACAACACTAAAAATGGTGGTGGGGGAGAGACAGAGAGAGACAGACAGAGAGACAGACAGAGACGGAGAGAGAGAAAGAAAACACTACTCTAAACAACTATGGACTCTTAGTGATGAGAGACAAAAAGGCAAATCAGAGGATACCAAAGTGATGGGGGAGGGGTGGGGGAAATGGGATGAAGGGAATGAACTGCAAACGATGGGAAAAAAAAGTGTGTGTGTGTGGGGAATATTAGTGAAGCTACTACACTATTTGTAACTGCAAAAATACTACTACGTATACCTCAAAACAAGCCATTGTCACAATGCAATATCCCTTCAATGATAATAAAAAATAAAATACGACACACAAGGAATTATGCTTAGTGAGATAAGCCAGAAAGAGACAGATATCGTATGATTTCTCTCAGGTGTAGTAGAAAAACACCAAGCAAATAAATGAATTCAATCAAACAAAAATAGACTTTTAGTCTATAGGACCAAATTAGTAGCAGGAAGGGAAGGGCGCAGGTGTCAGGGAAACTGGTTAAAAGGAGTCAACGTTTGAGTCCTTCGCCTTATATGGTGAGGGAAGAAGTGGACCGGTGGTGGCAAACTTAATGCATTATTTGTGGATGTTGATTTCTAACACTGTGCACCTTAAACCTACATGATGTTATAAAGCAATGCTCCTTCAATAAAATTAATTGAAAAAATAGGCATCCGTGAGTCCACACTGATATAAAGAAACGAGCAAATGAATAGGTGCTGGAAAGAAACAGATCCTGTGCAGAAGAATTACAATTACCTATATAAAACAGTCCACTCGAGAGAAAGCAGAACCTAGCTCCTCTTCCCTGGATGTGGGTTGCAAATAGTGACTTCCTTCCAGTAAGGAAAACCCAGGATGGAAAAGGAGAAGGAAAAGAGAGTAAGTTTGCAGCAGAGAAACTTGATAGATTCTGCCTTAACCAGGTAATGGAGGGTACCACGAATAGTCGTAAACCATGATAGGGTAGCCATGACATGATGGGATGAGAATGGCTTGGCACTGATGAGGATGGTCTTCCTTCTGGAACAAATCCCAGTAGTGGGGCATCCTACAATATACCTGAGAAGTACTCTTCAAAACAAGGAAAATCTGAAAAATGGGCACAGCCAAGAGGCCTCTCAGGGGACATGACAGCACTGTAATCTGGAACCAGATCCTGGGACAGAGGACGGATATGAGGGGAAAACTAAGGAAAGTTTAATAAACTACAGACTGTGGTTAATAAAAGTATATCAATATTGATTCATTACTTTTAATACATGTAACATGCTCATGTGAGATGTTAACAACAAGGGAAGTGCGGTGTCAGATATGAGAGACCCCTCCATGCTGTCTTCTCTAATTTCTATAAATCTAACACTGTTCAGGCGCACCCTGGTGGCCTAGTGGTCTAGTGCACCTGGGAGCCATCCCCCATGCATCCCAAGGTCCTGGGTTCAAGACCTGGGACCAGGAGGAACAATCAATGTGGACAACGAAATAAAAATACATAAAGCTCTTCCTCCTCTCTCTTCCTGTCTACTTGCTTATTCATCTTCATTCCTACCTGTATAAAAAAGGGCATTTGCACTAACCTCCCCTCTGCCTGATATGCTGGTGTCCCAGAAAAATAATGACTTGGTTCCTATGAGCATCTCAATTCTTTGCACAAAGGACACTTTCTCTAAAAAGTCTCTCCTGGTCACTTCATCTAATAGGGCTATCCTCCCTCTCCTGAAGCTTCCAGATTTTCTTGCCTGCTCTCTCTCTCTCTTTCTCTTTTTAAACCTGTGACACACTTCTGATTTCCTTCACAAGGTCATAAGCTTCGTGAAGCCAGAGGATTTTCTGTATCCAACTATTTTGGTCACTACCTGGTGCATAGTAGTTAGTTAGCAAATCTTTTCTTCCTTTCTTGAATCGTTTAACC
Source organism: Solenodon paradoxus (assembly GCA_004363575.1). Classification (NCBI taxonomy): domain Eukaryota; kingdom Metazoa; phylum Chordata; class Mammalia; order Eulipotyphla; family Solenodontidae; genus Solenodon; species Solenodon paradoxus. Next base: position 9,201 of record RJWH01003472.1, read on the forward strand.
ACTCAAAGATCAACTGAAAGCTTTGAAAGGGTCATAGATTCATGTCCTAGACATGAGTTATTAGTGTGGAAGGAGCAGAATAGACTCAATCTGAAGGACTAATGGAGGTTAAGTTTCTGCAAAATGCTGTTGGGTGAAGTCATTAAGTTTATTTTGTATTTATTTATTTTTATTTGCACTCATTTAATGCTGAATTATTCATGGGCCATAAGTTTTCATTTTCTTAGTTTCTTTTGGCATATCTTTTTCTTCTGTGCAGCCTCCTCTTTTGGTTTAGGAACAATCTGCCCCTTTTCAACCAGGATCAGCTCCATGTGGCAGGGAGAGCGCATGTGCAGGTTCATTCTCGCGCGAGCTCTGTAAGGTCTGTCTGCGTCCTGGGGGCTTTGATTACCTGGATATGCTCAATGACCAGAGAGTCCACATGGAAACCCTTCTGGTCAGCATTGCTTTCTGCGTTTTTAAGCACGTACTGTCAAAATTCAGCGCTCTTTTTGTGCCATCGACCCTGTGTCCGGCCCCACTGTTTGGCTCGGGTGCACCTGCCAACTCCTCCGTTGCAATGACGGGTGGCATACCCTGCTTCTGTACAGTGATACCCTTCAGCAGCTTTGTGGCTTTTCGGATATGCATACCTTTGATGGCCTGGGCAGTTTCACGAGTGTTCATAAAATGAACGCGAAGATCGGAACCTCTTGACTTGGGTGACTTTGCAGGGTTTTCTGGGTCAAGTGAATAGCGAACCATTTTTAGAGATCACCTAAGGCCGTTTACAGGGGAGGAAGCTTTATTTTTTAAATATTAAAAACCTGCATTTGTCCTGATTTTCTGCAAGAACCAGTATCTCAGTAGGATCTCCTAAAACAACTTGAAAAAATACACCAATTTCCTACAGAACCCAAGGTGTCTGAAATCTGAAAAAGTGTACTCATTTACTAGTGAGGAAATTATTGACTTGTTTCATTCTATTGGTGTCCTTAAAAATAAAATAATACATTTTATTGAAGGAATATTGCATCATAAGATTATATAGGTTTAAAGTGTGCGTCATTGGAAGTCAGCATCTGTATATAAACTTGGTGCCCTTGATTTTGCTGAATTTATGCAGCAAGGGCAAAATATCGTGCGTCTTAGTCAGAAATTTGGTTTTGTTTCTACTGACTTCAAAACGGAAGTGACACACTGATTTTTCCCCTCCTCCCCAAGTGAAATGCTTCAAACAACTAGAAAAGTTTAGGTTATAATATAATATAATAAGCGCTCCAAGGGTCACAATCAGCTTCTTAGTCCTTATTGTTTTACTATTTTGCTCATATTTCCTTTCTTTTTTTCACCCTAAGAAATAAAACCTGGTGGATCTGATAGATTCTATACACCTCCTCATGCCCAGGATCCTAGCTCCTCTAGTAAAGGACTCTCCCCATGTGGTGTTTATCATTCTCAAGCATGTCTTTATACTTTCATTAATATGTGTGTATTCATATGCAATTTATATGGGTTTGCAGATTTTTAAGACTTTACATAAATTTCATCCTACCATGTATACCCAATTAGCTGAAACACTTTTCCATAGTTAAAGGTTATGTTTTAAAATTGATCCATGTTGATATATGCAGATTCGGCTGGTGTATTGCATTGTAGGACTATGCCTTTTCACCATTATAAACAACATTCATTGCACATATCATTCCTTGTACCTATTCCTTGTGAACAAAACTCAGAGTTCTCACAATTGCTTCCTGGGAGTCAGTTTGTGTATCTCCAACTTTATCAGAAATTGACTGATTGTTCTCCAAAGTAATTATGCCAATAAAGGGAATTTTCTATTATATCATGATTTACTTTCTATGATCTTGTTTTTTGTACTACAATAATATCTATTCTGATCAGTCACTTCAAACTCAATTATTCTGAGTTATTTCTGATCCTAGCCAATAAGCTCAACCACGTTCAAAGGTTAACATTCTATCACCACTGAGCAGTTTCTAAAGGATTTGACAAGGGCGTGTAAGCAATTTCATGAAAGGCGTTCCCAAAAGATTTTAAGCAATACTGTCATCACTGGGATAAATGTATATCTTTCAAAGCTTACAACTCTGCAGGGCTACCTTGAATGTTAATGTGTAATTGTGTTGGTTTGCTTAAAAAATACTACTTAATAGGCATATGAGTTGAGAAAATTGCAGGAACAGCTTGGAACAGAAGCGAGAGATGAATAGATTGTAAAATCAATGTAACCAGTATCACCTGCAGATCCTTCTGTCTACTCAAAATCATAACCTTGCAAAGGGAAGACAAGATATTCCTACTCTTCCAATTAGAGTTGGGTTTATTGGCGCCATCTTGGGAGCATTGTCAGAGCACGGTGTTTGTCCAGCAGGGCAGTCTGTATTTTGAAATCTCTGTCACCATCATCCTGGCTCCTCCACCAATATTTGAGGTGGGGATGAGGAGGGGGAATAAAGAAAATTCTGCGTTGCTTTCTTTTGGCAACTTATATCATTATCATCATTATTATTACATTGCTTTATTTTTAACAACACTATTGATATAGACTTTTTAAACTGAGGTGACATTGGCTTACACACTGTGCGAGTTTTGGGAGTGCTGGTCCACCCACCACACAGTGTCCACCACCAAAGCGCTAACGTGTTGTAAGTTACTATGCAGCTAACCAATCACCAGCACTGGGACCCCCACGGCTTTATTCTCACTCCTCCACTCCTCCTCAGGGAACCTCAGTTCCACAAAACAAAGTAAATCTTACCTGCTCCTCTTTCTAGAGCCCCCTCCCCCTTTTTGCTCCTACTGTTCTCTGATTATATCACTTTCTCCTTTTCATTTTCTCCTCTGTCCACAAAATGAGAAAAACAGAACAGCAGGTAGTGAGCTACCAGGATGGAGAGAATATGCCCATGCTCTTGCGAGGATGAGGCTAGGGGAAGGATAGGAATTGTTCCTTCATCCCCATTCCTGCCTCCTTCCCCCAAGGTTGAAACATTTTTTTGTGTCACCTTTTTAAAATAGTTCAGCTGAACTGTCCCCAAAACTTGTCAGGTTCAGCAAAGATGCTCTCCAACTCTCCCCTCCCCGCACACGAGTACATTCCATTCCCTTCTGTGCTTTTCAGCATCGGGCAAAGAACCTAGTTAGCGATTAAAAAAAAAAAAAAAAAAAAAAAAAATCTTCTAAATAATTTGTCCAGGGCATTAAAGTCCTATTAGAGAACAATGCCGTTTTGGTAAAAAGTATCATTTTAATTCAAGAGACTATCATCCAGCTGTCAAGCTGCAACTGCTGCCATTTCCCAGCCCAGAAAGTGAGATGCAGGAGGTCATTTGGAAGAAAATGTCTTTGTCAATAGCAAGCGTAGCATCGCTCCTGCAGCTGTGTTCTGCTCTCCTGTTCTCAAGTACAAATGGGCTTTTGTAAAACTGCTCTGGTGATGGAGGTGAACATTTTTCAGAACTTTAATGCAATTCCTGAATTTGCTCTTCTCAGGGTAATAAGGTAGCTTGACCTGACAGGGACAACCATTTAGAAAAATCTATGCAGGCTTCCTGGCTCTGAAAACACTAATGGGGAGACATGAGGTAAATTAAGGAATTTATCTTCATGTGTCGAGGGAATTGAAACAACATTGCTCAGCTTTTATGTCATTTACACAATGTGTATTTGAGTATGGAAAGGGCTTAAAATACCTCCCTGAATTTGTCTTTATGTGGACAGTTTAAGAGTCTGATAAATTTTGTGTCCATAGACTTGAGAAATGGTCAACTCGAGGAGTTGTATTAATTGCCGATGACATGCAGTCGTTGTGGGTGACTCTGGGATGTGTGACGACCCTGACACTAGGCCTTTTACCCAGTAAACTTATTACCAAGTGTATTCATCCTAGGGCAGCAGTAACAGATTAGCACAAACTGGATGACTTAGAGCAAGAGAGATTTATCCTGTCTCTGCCCAGGAGGCTGGGAGTCCAAAATCAAGATGTGGGCAGGGTTGGTTTCTTCTACAGGATATGAGGGAGAGATACCCGCCACCCCTCTTTCCTGAGGTAGACTAGATCATTTATATGTTTTAGGAGAACATCAGATCTAACTACTGTTCTTTCCAACTCACTAGGGAATCTAAATTTCCTAGGTTAGCCATTGTAATCAGAACACTACTTCCCTTACTTCCCCAAACCCAGGTAACCACAAAGTTCTCTGAATCTGAATCTCTGCCCACTGGCATTAATTAGTGGTTCAACAGTAGCAAAATTCAAATATTCTTAACTTCTCTGCACAACCTTTGACCTTTTCAATCCAATGGAAACTCATTCCTTCAGGCTCCAATTCCTCTACAAACTACTCACAAGGTGCTCTTTTTTCTTATGGAAACAAGTCCTGATTTTATTTTTGAAAATAAATTGAATGATTAATTGACCCAGTATGTCTAAAATGCTATCATTTCAATAAATAACAAATACAAAAGTAATAGGTTTCATATTTTTCATACCAAGTCTTTGAAACTTAATGTCTACTTTGTACTCAGAGCAAAACTCAATTTTAACTTGCCATTTTTCAGTCCTTATTGGCCACATATTGTTATGGCAGAGCCTCCAGATGGTGAGAAGACTGACAACCGGGCACTCAAAGGTAGAGAAAAGGCATTTTATGCCAGCACCTGTGCTGGCCCAGGGTTATTGCTACCCAAAGCTGAGCAATGGTGGAGGGGGCAGTTAGGGGAGCTTCTTTATACTCTGAGGTAAAGATTCATCTCCTTGGCTATGTGTGGTTTCTACTGGCAACTCTTACCAGTTATGTACAGCTGCAGAGTAGGGAGGCGATGCTTGTTTGTCCTTGGTCACGGTAACAGGACTTAGCTCTAGTCTCTGTAGAATAGGATGTAGCTACAGCCTCCATAGTACTGTGGAAAATTCCTGGCAGGCTAACTTTTGCACTGGGGTCAGGGAAATGACCTTCTATATGACTAGTGATCACCATATTATACAGCTCAGTTCTAGAGAATGATTACAATTCAGGTCTTGACATATAACTGAAAAACAAACTCATCCTGATTTTGAAGGTCTCATGCCTAAATCCTTCTTTCTAAGTTGTTAGATTATTGGTCTAAATCTCGCTGTCCAAGAACTCATCCACTCTGTGAGGACTTCAAATCATCTGACCTACCTCTCTTTTATTATCCCTTTTCCCCCTAATGCCCATACTTTCCTATTTATGAAATTTAGAGTCTATATTCCATCTACTATGATGATTGCTTTGCAAATATCTTCAATCCTTTGTTCCCTCTGTACTTGACTAGTAAAACCCCAACTATATCTTGACACATGTTCCAAACCTGCATCAGAACAACTGACTGTGGCCAGAGGAAATGTGATCACAAGAATCTCAAGAATAACCTCAGACTACCTGGAAATCTGTTACATTTTTTTAATCAATGGACTGTTACGTGGGATGATCTAGGGGAATGGAGCAAGAGTCCTGACAAAGGAACAAAGGATAACCATGGAAATCACCTATCAGATAAAAAACAAGACAAAAGTCAACTGTCGCATTTCTGTGGTGGTCTAGGGGTCAGAAATAAACCCAAGGAAACGCTGCCAATCTGACTCTAATGATTGGTAATTAGGTGCCTTTGGGGTGGGGATGGGAGGAATTACCAGAGACTTGCCGTAAGCATGTGCTGATCGAGCAGCACAGAGGTTGATGTTTACTCAAACTTAACTTACTTTGCACTGTCTCTAGAACTATACTCTCTCTGCCTGCTTAAATTAATTTCCCACTTCACCTTTCATCTGCTGTGTTGTACATGTTAATCTTTGCAGCAGATTCTTGTGAATCTGAATTGAGGCTCCAGTTTCTTCAGGACCTCTCACGCAAACAGAATTATCCCCATTTTGCCAGATTCAAGGTAAAATTATGGATACTCATTTTACTTGGAATTTCAAACAACAGTTTGGCATTTCCTCCTCTCTTCCCAAACTAATGATCTCACTTCTTATTTCACTTAAAAAATTGAAACAATCAGTGGAGAACAACCTCGTTTTGTTCCACCAAATCTATCACCTTGACAGCATGTAACCTCTTCTGTTTTGCCTGTTGTCTGGTTGACATGATGGAGGACATTTCCTCCTATCTTAGTCCAACTCCTCTTCTTGTGCTGACATCCTATCCAATCTCTGACTCAAGGACTTTGATCCTGCAACTATTGCTTCTCTTTCCTGTCTCATCAATCACTACCTTTCCACTGGACCCATCTCATCCACATATAGAAGGCTACAGGCTACAATACATGACAATTTAAACCAAAAACCATGAAAAACACCTCCCTTGACCTTAGAATCTTCTCCAGCAACTGCTTTACTTACTTTCTAAACAAAATTCTCTTAAGGTGTTGTTTATATTTTCCATGACTAATTTCTCACCTCTAATTTTCTCTTTAATGCCCTGTAGTTAGGTTTTTGTCCTTATTTAATTCACCCACCCACTAGAGGTTCTCTTATCAAAGTCACTAATGACTTCTATCTTGCCAGATCCAATGTAAAATTCCTGATTTTTATTGGAATTTTCAGCACCTTTTCCCTTTTCCTCTTTCACTCCTTGATGAATCCATTCTCTCTCTCCTCTTAAAGTTAGTGTGTCCCACAGCTAAGCTCTCAAAATTGATTCTGATCTCATCACATGTTATGCCTCTGTATGACGTTCCCAACCCATATACCTCTGAGTCCTTTTCTGAGCACCAGACTCTTAAAATCAACCTCTTTATCAACATCTTCTCTTTGAGGTATGAAATGTATCTCGAACTTAACATTTTCAACTCAGAATTGATTCTGTCTTTTCCAAATCACTATTCATTCACTTACTCTCAGAAATCTGGGATTTGACTCCTGGTTCCTATTTTCATATACTATTTCTAATCTAAGATCCGTTGAGTCTACTTTTAAAATATCTATTAATACAATGCCAATTCTTGTCACTTCTCTTTCCACCTCAAATTATCATTGTCTCCCTGCTCCCTCACCAGAACTCCTACAGAATAACCTTTCAAAAATGATGTCAGTATGTTTTCAGCCTAATATGTGATTTTTCTATCATACACAGGACAATATCCAAATACCTTCATCTGACCCATGCACCCCTGCATGACCTGGCCTCTGACTATCTCAATGATCATCTACCATATTTCTCCTTTGCTTACTCCAGTCTGTTAATGCAGGCTTTCCTGCAGATCTCTGAATACGCTGAAATAATTTCTGACTCAGATTTGTACTTTTTAGTGCCCCACAACTGGAACACTCTTTAAGTGTTTTAAAAGAGTATCTGATAGGGATTTTTTTGGTCTCTTTTCCAATGTCAACTTAACGATATTAGCCCAAAAAAAAAAAAAGACCACCCTGTACTTTAATCTCTTTTTTTTTAAATGTAGGATTATTTTGAATCATGGCATTCATAGGCACCCGAGATTATATTATGTAGTTAAATTGTTACTTGTTTATGTCTAGTATCCTTCTCTGAAATTTTCCCTAAATAAATATGTGACCTGAGTCAATTTTATTTACTCATGTCTTTAGAACCTGGAATGAGGCCTCAATGCTTGGGACATGATAGATAATAAGTATTTTTATGTAACACTCCATTATACCATAAATTATCACTGTATAGTTTCACATAATTTTGTCAAATCATATTTCACAAAACCATAATTCTGTAAGGCAAAAGGAAGCTGTAATAAGGGTAGCAAGTAAGATAGATTCTTCACTTCAATCACATATAAAAATCTGAATTCCACTCATCAGTTTGTTTAATGGGACCATCTCCACACTTTGGCTTTTGGTCCAAAAGGACAAATGACCTATGATATTCTTTCCTTAAAAAGTTAATTGGACACTCCCTGGTGGAATAGCAGCTAGGTCAATCCCCTCTGAAGGATTGTAGGCTACATATCCCTGGGTCTGAGTCTCTCGGGTCCAGGGGAAAACAACCAGTGTGAACAACCAAATAAAAATAAATAACACCCTTCTTTTTGCTTGCCTGCCTGCCAACTCACCTTCATTCCTGCCTGTACTGTTGCTTAAAAGTAACATTAATGGAGGTAATTTTATTTTTTTATTATTTGCTCTTTGACTTCATCCAAATGCAAAAAAAATTATACCTAAATGGGAACAATGATACCCAAACAGGAAAAATTAGACTCACGGGAAAATTTGATCGGATCGGAAAAATTGCTCAATGGCACAGAAGGGCAAACTGTGTGACTATTACATGTAAAAGCTTGACCTAGTTGAAAGGAGATGTGGGGGACATGGTGGGCATGAATGGATAAGAATAGAAGTCACATTAAGAACTAAATAGGTGTTGTCAGAGGGAAGCAGGGTGGTTCATCTGTAAAAGGGGTTAACGAATAGTGAAGGATGGAAGCTAGACAAGGTTAGTAGAGACAGATGTTGACTTATAATGCTGTGCACATGAAACCTCTGTGTTATAAATCAAGACTACTTCAATTAAAAAAATAGGACTAGAAGTCAAAACTGGTGGAGTTTCTCTTACAAAAGCAGTCAGGAGGAGACTATTAGATGACAGGAAGTCATATAGACTCTTGAAGGGGAGCAGTGACAGGCTTAGCATGGCATTTGAGACCCATGACCCAGAAGGTTAAGTGTATGGAGGACTAATGGCGGGGAATTAACTTGGAGATTCATGTTGGGACCTACACATCATGTGACAGAGTTTAGATGGACAGCTTACCCTGGATGAAGTAAAATTTTGGACCTCTGATTTATATAGTGTGAGAATTTACCTTTTATATATTTTTTTACTGAGTGTGAAAGAACTCCATATATTTTTAAAAGGAATTAATGTGGCAGCACTATTCCTTCCTAACTTCATTTGAGCAACTGGTAGAATTTCCAGGGTAGACAAGAGGAAAGGTAAGTGATTTACATGATTAAATTTATTCTGGAAGCAGAAAAAGAAAGTGACCAAGGGAGCAAGAACATTAATAATCTGTCCCTCTGATGAGTAGGATCCAAATTGTACTTTCTGCAAAGAACAGGAGAAATACTCTCTTTATGGTAACCTAAAACTCACTTTCTACCTTTTATACTCCAGTGATAATGAAATTTTCTTTGTGAAGTTATATAATTGCCTATGATTTTCTTTAAATCAGTCCAGGGGCACGGGTGTTGGTGTTGGTTAGAGATGAGTCAAAATTGCTGAAACTGGAAATTCATCATGCTATCTTCTCTGCTTTTATATATGTTTCTAAGTTTCCACACTAAAAAGTATAAAAATAAAAAATATCTGGGACTTAGAGTAAATTCATGATACTCTAAAATAAAGTTAAAAAATAAGTAAAATTTCCAAAATTACCAAAAAAAATCCCAAAATATAAAAACCCCACCAAACTTCTTTTATTGACTGTGACATTATTTCCTCTACTCCTTCTCCCCTGGCTGTCAGTGTAACCCAGGCAAAATAAGGAACTTCCAAATTCACTGAGGAGAAAACATAGTTGATGGTCGTAGGCTGTGCTCAACATCTAAACATCTCTCCTTCCCAGACTCAATTGGCTGCCATGATTGTATGGCCTTGGAATGGTCCCCACTAGATTTCAAAATCTTGACTTGGAGGTGTTTGCTGCCAACTCCCTGATTCCATCTTTGTTTTGGATTCCGATTTGTCCTCTCTCTTCCTCAATGAAGTTTTGTTTTCTTTTCCCTTCTAGTTTCATCCTCTATTTTTTCTGAGAGGTTATTTCTACCTGGGAAGGCTACAGTCTTTCAATTGTGGCCCTGATCTGTTCCTAGTTTGCGGGATGAATTCTCCGAGTCTTTACCTGCTATCTTCCTTCTAGTTGGTTTCTCCCACAGTGGTTGCCTGAGGGGAACGGCCTGTGAGGGCTCATTGTCATTGTTATTGGCTCCATATTTCTAGCAATTAAAACTAGAGGAAAGCCCACTGGGCAGATGTTGATAGAGGAGGTATTCAGAAAACCTCACTGACCTGGAGAGGTCACCAATCAATACTTAATAAGGAACAGACACTGATTGACCACACCTGGTCTTACAATCACAGATGCCCTTGGCATCAGCCCTGCCTCAGGGTTCCCCAGATTTCCAAATAGCAAATCCCTACTGGAAACTCAACTTCCACTTTTTAAAATAGAGGGTTAGAAGAAGATAGAAATTATCATAATCATTTGGAGGAAGACGGAGATTGCTTACCTTTTAATTGGCTTAGTAATGCTTGGAGACTTGATGTAGTCTACATGGAATTTTAAGACATTTTGTGTTATTATGAAGAAAGTCCAGCAATTCCTTGGGTTTCCTTGTCAATCCATTGGAAGGGATTTGAATTTTTACCTACCTCATCTGATGATAACAGACATTCTAAAACAGGTGTGCCTGGATGTTCATTATACTGTTGATATGCATTTATTCAGAAGTGTACTTATGTAATTATATAATACTTAAATAATTTAAAAGGAATACATCACCTTAACACCTGTGAAAGTGATTATTATTTAAAAAGACTAGAAGCAAGTGTTGGTGAGGATGTGGAGAAAAAGGAAAACTTTTACACTGTTGGTGGGAGTGTAAATTGGAGAAACCATTATGGAAAGCAGTACGAAGATTTCTCAAAAAATTGAGAATATAATTACATATGATTCTATTAATCCACTTCTGGGTATTTACCCCTGAAACAGAAAAACACTAATTCAAAGAGCTATATGTGCACCCCCAATGTTTACTGAAGAATTATTTATAATATTCAAGAAATGGAAACAACCTAAATGTCCATCATCAGATGAATGGATAAAGAAATGTGGTGTATATGCATAGTGGAATACTACACAGTCATCAAAATGAATTCCTGTAATTTGCAACAACATGGATGGAACTAGAAGGGATGTAGTTTAGTCAGAAGGAAAAAGACAAATACTGGATGAGCCCAGTCAGATGTGGAATATAAAGAAACAAAGCAAAGGAACATATAATATGAAACAAAAACTACAACAAACCCTTGGACACTGACAGCAGAACTGACTTTACCAGAGAGGAAGAGGATTGGGGTGGAAGCAATAAAAAGTAATGGGACCCAATCGGTGGTGGAGGTTTATTAGAAATATGGTGATGGGCATTGTGTGTTATATATTTGATGAAGAATGAATATGTACATCTAAACTTATATAGTTTTATAAATCAGTTTACTTCAATTAAAAAAAACAATGCAACTGATTATTTTTCAACACCTGGCATGCACCTTTCCACATGATTTTTGTTCTTTTCAGATGAATGCCAGAAAACACAATTCTGTAGCTCCTCTTTGAGACTTGATTCACATAGATCCTTGGGAATATGTGTGATCATAATTTCAGATTGTTTTATTATGTGGAAAGATTCAATTTAAAAAAAATTCTTAGAATATTCATTTGTCCTTACGTGACTCAGATTCAAAATATCACTCTCTTAGACAAGAGTCTTCATTTTCTCTAAATTAAGTGTCTAAGTTGGTATTATCACTCTTCCTACAGTGTCTCAAAGGATGCCGGATCCCTCCACCTTGCTGATCTGTCATCTCTGTACTACTCATCAGAGGTTCCAAGATGACTGTGATCCAATAAGGAAGAAGGAAAGCAGAAGGAGGCAGCACCCCTTGCCCTGAAGGCACTAACCTGGAAGTTGTAAGCATTATCTCTACTAATACCCCATTGTTCACAGCTGGTCCTGTGATCCCGCCTACTTAGCTGTGTGGGAAGTAGAGAAACCTGGCCTTACTCTCTGAGGTCATGTACAGGCTATCAGAGGGCTTATTATTATTGACAAAGGGTGCTCCCCTATTGAGTGATGCCAGAAAGCTTGGGAAATCAAAATTTGGTAAAACAACATCACAAAAATATTCTAGAATGAACATATGTAATGAGTTGACTCTCGTGTATATGTGTGAGTGTATGAAGAAAAGACTGTTGAAAGAGCGATAAAGTCTCCCAAAGAGGAATTCAAAAAGTTTTGGAGGGTAGCCTAGGAATAAGTCTCTCAGGACAATGACTTAGAGAGGGTTAATAATTAAATAATAAATTAATTAATAATTTGAGTTCCAAATACCTGCTGTGTTTGTACTCTATGCAAATGCGAGAGGATGAATCCCATACTCTGTATATTAAGAACATGACTTGATTTATACCTGCATAACCACATGTTTGGTATAGCAATAACTTTTTAATTTGCTCATTATAATTTGTAACCATGACTGTAAACAGCTATCAGTATGATTACAGGGTTAGTGATACCTGTGGATGATGCAAGTCTTATTTTAGGTGTAATGGTCTCTCCCTACATCTCCCTTCATTTTACCTTGACTGCTGTTAAATGCTATCCTTTTAATCAGTCTTGATTGCTTTGCATTGCTCTGAGACTTGCTTAGAGGCTCCTCAGAGGCACATTGTTTGGTGGGAGACAGCTGTTCTTTGCTAGCTCACACTGACTGGTGTTATATATAGCGATGATAATAATAAATTGACTATACACATGCACATTGCACATGGGGACCCGCTGATGAAAATTAGTGTTTTACGCGTATGTAGTGCTTTGCTTTGATTGCATTTACAAACATTCAGCTTAACACTCCCCCTCCAGTTGCTTCAAGGTGCCTTCTTAGCTCACAAAGGAGTCGGAAATTGCCCCTCAACCTCCAAGATCTCTTGGCAATTTCTTAATTAACCCTTTGCTGTTGAGGTTTTCCCTTTCAGCTCTTTTGTGTTAGGAAATCATTCAGATTGCCAGACCTTTAATTCTGCTTTTATTCTGTGACTTTAAAGTGACTTCTAGATAAATGTCACTTAAAGAATGCAATCATTTTGAAATAGTTATTTGTAACATTCGTATGTCTTCTTCCCAAGAAGTATCAATGACTAAAAAAATGAGGAAGCCCTGGATTTAATTGTTTTTTACAACTTTGGCTTAAAATTATTGATTACCATTGGGAAGAAAATGGAATTAGATCCATAATGTGCTTGATAAGAGCTCTATTATGCTTAAAATGTTCACCTAAGGTTTTTCTCTGATCATATGGAGTTTAAAATAATACAAAATGTAGAGACCACTTATTTGAAATAACAGTATTATTTAATTTATTCGACTGAAGGAGCATGGCATCATAAGATTATACAGGTTTAAGGTGCACGTCATTGTAAATCAACTACTCACACTGAGTGGAGTTCAATATACGATGATAATATTAAATTGTCTGCACACATGAACACAACACATGGGGACCCACTGATGGAAATTAGTGTTTTATGTGTATATAGTTATTCCCTTTGATTACATTTGCAAGCATTCAGTTTAACTATCCCCCATCTATAAGTTCACCCCCAAAAGTTCAATTCTACACTACACCATATAATTGATCCCTTTCTAAAGAATCTTCCCATGTGCTCTCTTTTCTCGTGGTGGTAGTCAAATCAGGTGTCATCTATAAAGTGACCAATGTCCCCTCTTATTGCCATATGAAACATCTCTAATGCAGAAGATACAAGTATTCGCCACACTGGCCTTCCAAGAGCAATCTATTTTAAAACTGACAGCTGTATTAAAGGGATAATATTTATACCAAGGCCAGTGTTCTTCAGGGTTTCTGGTCTTTCATAGTGTTATCTCCACCCTCATTTTACATTATTTTGCTAACTTTTCATTAGTCTGGAAATTTTTTCTTGATTTCTCTTTTCATTTTGGACACCACAGCATTGCCTTTACCACAATTTTCCTCACGGTTGACTGCAACAGCATAAATTGGGGTTATACTTTTTGTTCTGTTCAATTTTTATTGGGACCCTTATGGCAGAGAGAACTAGAGGGCCTCCCCCAAAGAAGGAGAAGGACACCTGTATCTGAGACCAGCGATAACCCCCTTGGCCACATTCCTGTGACCCCCGCAAAGATGATGTGGTCTAATGAAGAGGAAAGCGGTCCATCCCATGTAGAGTGTCTTCACTGTGTTGTCATTTTCCTCTTTCTGCATATCCTGCCTTTCCTTTCATCTTTGGATGAAAATACTAAGTACCATGCTGGGTAAGGTGTCTCTAGGCTCTGTCTCTTCCTAGGTCAATTTTGATAGACTAGATGGCATCTCTGCCCCTATTTGCTATCTATATGGGTGTAATGTAATGGAAAGAATTTGGGAGTAGGTGACTTGGGTCCTAATTTTTATTCATCTATTACTAGCTCTGTGACCTAGGACAATATACCTCCTCTCAAGGATCTGATCAGAATACATGAGGCAGATGTTTGGAAGGCCTGTCACATATTAGAGGTTGACATTTATCCTCTACTTTCTTGTCCTACTCACCACTTTTGTGATGGTCTAATAAGATAAAGTGAGAGGACAGCTTGAAAACTACCTGCAAATGCTTACATGGTTTTTGGTGGTGAAAACATAATCAGAAATACATTTGGATCAGACGACCATAACTGATGACAATGGTTAAGTCAAGAAAATACTCCTGACCTGTCTCAGTGACTCCTGAAAGTGATCCAAATGTGGGTCAAATCATCTTGTATATTTTATTCACTTCTATTTTTCAGTAATCCTGAGTAATATGCGAATTCCATAATTTGAAATTAAACCCGAGTTACTCAAAACTTTATTCATCTTCAACTGCAATTGCCAAGGTCCGAGTTTTTCCAATGATGCCTGTACATGTGACCAATAAAATGGGAGGCAGCTAGAGATTATTAGCTTCTGCAAATCAGCTAATTCAATGTGCCTTTGGGCTGGTTGGTATCCTTTTCCTCTCAGATTTATTCTCTAGTCTTCCCTTCCTTCAATCCTGGAAGACTGGTAACAAGGGACTACAACCCTAGAGCTTTGCGCTTCCAGTTGGGTTTGTCCAAAGAGAAGTATTAACAGGGGCTTAGAGGGTGATGGGAGGGGAAAGTCCAAGTATTTCCTCCTCTCTTCTAAGTTACCTGACTCTCTCAGTAGCCAATTCCATCCATGATTTCAGCCATGGTCCCTCCTCCAAGGTTCCACCTCCTGCTGGGCTCGTTTCACCTTGATTCCTGTCCTTAACCCTCTAGATTCAGGATTGAAAACACTTCCTGCTGCTGTTCCTCTCTCTATGCTTCATCATTCCTTGTCTGTTCCCTTAGTCCTTCCCGTAACTATGTTAGTAGTCTCTTCTGTATTTGAATCATTCAGCTTGAATAATATTTCCTGCTAAATCCTGAGCTCTACTCTTAACGCCCTCAATTCAGCAGAAGCCTACAGAGGGGATACTCAGGTGGTTGATTCCTCTTCTCAGACCCTAGACCACCTTCCATCATGAAAAAGCTTCATCTTTGAGGCTGTATCTGATAGTTACTTCTAAAAATGCCTTCCATTGGTGTGCCCTGGTGGAGCAGTAGTTAGGTCTGCTGCCATGAGCCACAAATTCAGTCCACATATATCACAGGTTTGTGTTCTGGGCCATGGAGAATAATCAAGATGTACAACTCAGTAAAAAGAAATTAAGTGCTTTTTCCTCTTCTCTCTTCCTCCCTGCCTGCCTACTCACTTTCTTTCCTACCTATCCCTTTCTTTGAAAAAAAAAATGCCTTTGATCAAATGCAATTTTATGTGTTCACTTCAGTTTGGAGATGAAGGTGGGATTAGACAAGGGTGGGATTAATTACCTAAGGTTTCATGGAGAAGCTAATGGTATATGAGGATGTTTTAATAAGCAACACCCCCCCAAAAAAAAATTATTGGTAGTTTAAAAAAGCACGAGAAATGATTCAATAAGCGTATATATTTACATGCATATTCATTTATACATCTTAAGTAAAAACAACAAAAAAAAAGGAAAACATTTCCTTGTCTCTAAAATTGTTAGGAGACTATCCAAGTTCATTCATATCAAGATTTCATATGATAAATTTCCCCACCATGAAAAAGGATTTTTGGAGACTTCAATAATATATGATCATTGAGTGCCTAATTTCTCTATAAACCCCACAAAAGGCAGCTTTTGGTAATAGTCGGTATATATATATGCACGCATAAAATGACAGTAATGTTATTTTTATTATGTGATGAAGTCAGGGGTCATGCTGGAAAGGGATTTTCTTTTCTCTGGCTGTGGGCTCTCTAGTTCTTTGTGTTAATGCAACAGGATAAAAATGAGGAAATAATCAGAAAATTTGAGAAGCATGAATGTCTATACAATCCTGAACCCACGATAGTAAGGGAAATTTTTCTATATTAAAGAAAGTGGAAGAAAAGAGAAAAGAAAGGTATGGCTGTTTAAAGCTTTGCAAAAAAATTTAAAGCTAAGATATAAAAGAACAACATATTTTACATATGGAGAAAGGGTAGTTTTAGAAGATCTCACAATATAGAGTAAACAGGCTTCAAATCTTTTGAAAGTCTAAATAAGAAAAAAATACAATTACCTAAGGTTTCACGGAGAAGCTAAAGGTATATGAGGAAGTCTTATTAAGCAAAACCCCTGAAATTATTGGTAGTTTAAAAAAAGGCAAGAAATGATTCCATATGCAAATGTATTTACATGAATATTCATTTATACATCTACATATATATTTGCATAGATATATGCAAAAGGATATACAGTACAGTGTATTGCCATTAGTAGGAATTGTTACCATCTCATATGAATCCTTGGTGGGGCAGTAGGAAGCTACCCCAAGTGATATTTCTCTAAAAAAATGCAAAATATTTTATAATAAATAAGCACTGAGAAATGGCATCCTTCTATTATGAGCTAAATTTTGTCCCCCCAAAAGTTATTTTGCAATCTTGGTGCCTGTGAATGTGGCCTTATTTGAAAATAGACATTTTGCTGAAGTAATTAAGTTAGATGAGGTCATAGACTGGGTTCTGATCCTGTGTAACTGGTGTCCTTATAAGAAGAGGGGCATTTGGACACAAGACCCACAGGGACATGCCATGTAAGGACAGAGGCAGAACCAGAGTGATGTGGCCACAAGCCAAGGAATGAAAGGGTGACCAGAAGCAGGAAATGATCTCCAAAGTGTGAAAGAATCAATTTCTATTGCTTAAATCACTAGATGTGGTGTTTTGTAAGGCAGGCCAAAGAAAGGAATACAACTTTCCTCTTCTTTTTCTTGTTCTTCATGACAGTGGAGTACCCACAGGTGGCTTGTGGGAGAAACCCCCCAGGATGCAGGGAAGGAGGGTGTGCGTAGTTTTTCAAGAACTTGTAATAAAAACATTGGACTACAAATTGGTCTGCTATTTCTTGCCACCACTATCACCAAACCCGGTGAGTGATCATCAGATACTCCTCCCCCACTGGGTTTTGGTATAAGATGCAAACACTTGCTGTCCCAGATACTGGGAAAAGCAAGGACACTGTCCTGTAGAGTTCCTGCTGAGACTCTGATTTTGGCCTGGTGGGAGCCATGTTCGACTTCTGACTCACAGAACGTAAGATAATACATTGCTATTGTTTTAGGCCCCAAACAAAAACACTTGCTGAAATTATCATTTAATCTTATAAATGTGCCTCAGATGAGCACATTTAGTGCATTTAGATTCTGCATGCTTTAATGACAAATGTATTCTACTTGGAACTTAATTCATTTGGAGAACATAGTTACACCGTCAGCCTGCAGAGAGACTCAATTACTCACTATCTTCTCAGAGAAAAACTTCAGAATTGGTCAAGCTCACACAGCATAGGTTTTTTGCCCTCCATCCCTCTGATACTGCCTATTCCAGGGCTCCAAGAATAGATTCCGAGTAAGCAGGCTGGCGCTGTGGTTGTCACCTGAAACTTGAGTCACTGCAACTCTGCCGTGTTATGTAGTCACCTAGAGTCTGTATTTGTGTTGAAAATTCTTCAGTAGGAGAAGAAATGGAATGGAAAGCATTGTGATTTCTGGTATTTGTTTGTGTAACTCGGCATTTATAGATGTCTACCAAACATTCTTGCAAGACTTATCTAACTACTTGTAGGTCTGCAGCTTAACGTGAAAAGAGACTTTTCAAAAAGAAAATAAAAGCACAAGTCAATCAATGATTGAGAATGAACTAATCAGATTGTATTGTATATGGAAGATCGATGTTGATGAGGTCATTGACAAGTTGCAAGGTTAAGGCTTGAAAATAGAAATGGTTAGGCTATTCTTCATCACTGATAGATCAATATGCCATCTGAATCTTTTTGCAAAATATATATTTTTGTAATAAAAAACACAAATCCATTACTGTATTAATTTCCTAGTGCAAACTAGGTGGCTTAAAGTAACATTTTCACACTGTTCGTGGGGCCAGATTTTCTGAAATCGAGATATCGATAAGGTTGGTTCCTACTGGAGACTCAGAGAATCTCTTCCTCGCTTTCTCCTAGACTCTATGACTGCCAGTGATCCTTCCAGCCTCCTCCTCCATCTTCTCATATTCTTCTCCCCATATCTGTCTCTTTCTCCTCATCTTATCAGGACACTTACCATTGAATTTACTGATCATTCTGTTAATCTAAGATGATTTAATATTGAGATCCTTCACTTAATCATATCCTCAAAAATCCTGGTACCAAAAGTTAGGACTTAGATATAATTTTTAGAAACCCACAATCTAACCCAATACAGTGACCCCTGACCTATTTTGGACTATAATATTTTTATTTAACTTTTTATTATTTTAATTCGGGAGTGCTATTTTATCTTCAAAATTTCATCAAGAAAAATCTCACTATTTCTTTTCTGGCTATTATTATTAATTTCATTTTATGATTATTCCTAAAAGTGCTAAAAATAATTATGATATATAGAGGAAAGGGATATTAAAAATTATCTGCTCTGAGTAGCAAACAGCTAGATGTGGATTGTTCATGGAAGAAGAGAACAGAAAGAGATGTATAGGCTGCCCAAGGGAAAACTGGGAGAAGACCAGAAGAATTCATCAGCATGGTACGTGCCTGTAGGCTTAAAAGCAGGAGCTTGGAGTCTGACAAGCAGAATTCATGACCTGAGCTGCCCTTTTAATGACACCTGACCTTAGCATGAGCTCACAAGTGAAGAGACTTTGCAGAAAAAGATGAAGGAAGGAAAGCTTAGAGTCATCTTTCAATTGCTGTGCATATGGGAGTGAAAATATGGAGACGGGGTGGGTCTCCAAAAACTGTGAAGGATAAAAAAGATCCCAACTGCTCTTGGTAGGGAGAGAGCAGGGAATGACTGGACAAATCAAGAATAGCATGAAGACCCTGGAATTGGGAGAAGAGCTAACTGCTCTGTGTTCACTGCAGTATTTACTCTTTCATCTGTAGAGAAAGGAATAGAAGATGAGTCATGGCATATCAGTGCAAAATGGATCTTTACAGAAGAAGTCGTCCAAATACCTTTATTTACAAAGAAGCAATGGGAAACCCAGAGTTCTAATGTGTTGTTACTTTAAAAGACTCATGTTGGTGTGAAAGCCAAGCCACTATTCCATGGTGTTGGATGGAGAGTAAATTATAAATTGTCATCACTTGAGACAGAGCTTTCTTTTGTTTTTGTGCTACCTATTTTAGGGAATCCCCGACCCCGGGCAAAGATACGCATTGCACTTACGGTCTCAAATTTATAATAGGAAGAAAATCAAAATAAAGTGAAAAAATTAAATGCGGCGTCCAATATACACTTTACTCAGAGATCCTCACCTTATGTAAATGTGGTCAGGGCTGTGTTACGTGACAACCGCTTAGAAATGCGTTACCTAATTCCTTTAATAAAATGTGAAATCCAGAGTTAATAGCTGCATATATATTTTAATGACACACATTTATTGCTACACATAATTCATGGCAATATATTAAGCATGAATTTCCTGTGGGCAATAATAAATGTGATTTATGTAGCAAATTTGTGCGAGGTCTTTCTTATTCTCTTGAGAATGGCCCTCTAAAACTTTAAAACCCGGAAAAATAACTTAAACAGTTGTGATTTATTTATTTGTGAAATCATCTTTAGGTTTGATTGGATTGCGTACATGCTACAAGATGTATTTTAAGTGAAATTAGCTTATTTATGTTACTACGCTAAAATTAAACCATAATTAAAATAGACAATTGGAATGCTTTCTTCATTTAAATACTCAAAGTATTTACTAATGCTTAAGGCTGTGAGTAAATTCTTTTCTTTTTTAAATGGAAAATGATCTTGTACCATGATAAGATTAATAAATATACATTGTAATAAATTTAAAAAGCAAATATAATCTGTACCCTGGTGGAGTAGTGGTTAGGTCCACTGCCTCTGGCCAAGTGCAGCCCATGTACATCCCAAGGACCTGGGCTCATGTCCTGAGGTTGGCAGAGTTGAGGGGCTCAGGGGTAGGGAGAGAAGTTTGGGGAGGGGTCGGAAGCAATCAAGATGTACAAAAAAAAGAAACACAAAAGAAAAATAAAATAAAGGTGCTACTTCTTCCTCTCTCTTCCTGCCTGCTTATGTACACACCTTCATTCCTGCCTACACTTCTCCTTAAAAAAATCAAACACAAGAAAATTTAAGTACTGTATTCCTCACACCGATAGCACATTAATAAGTATTGTTTTCAATTTTTATGCATATGCATGTTTAGCAAATCAAACAGTATGAGACAGAATCTGTAGTGATCTGCTCTTGTCAGTTAACATTTTCTGCTGTTCCACATAAATAAAACTGTTCTATCTAGTCTAAATCCTGTTGAATTGGCCCAATGATACCTAAAATGTCTTCACAGCTCTTTTGTCCTAGGAAGACTCTAAATCAAGACTATCTAATCAGGGCATCCTGTTGTTATATTAATTTGATCTGAAATCTAGAGCAAGGGCTTCAGGCCAAATCCATCAGTCTGGCTATTTTTGTAAATAAAGGTTTACAAGCACACAGACACTCTCATTTACGTAAGTGCTGTCCGGGGTCACTCTTGCTCCACAGAGGCAGAGCTGAGTAACAGATGACCCTTAAACAACTCAGGTTTGACTTTGAGGGTCTACGAACGCATGCTTTCTTGTAAACAGAAGAGATAAACAAAGCTCAGTACTGTAAATGTGTCTTCTTTCTTAACATATGCCTTTGTTCTAGTTCACTTTATTGTAAAGATGCAGTAAATAATTCAAAAATGTGTTCTAATCAACTATGTTATTGGTAAGGCTCTAGTCAATAACAGGCCATTAATAAAGTTTTGAGGAGTCAGAAGTTACGTGCAGGTTTCCACGGACTCTAATCCCTGTATTGTTCAAGGGTCAACTGTCGTGTGACAGATGCCATATGAACCCCCAGATCTAAAACATTTACCAGTTTGTGTTAGAGAAAACATTTCTTGACTCTTAACCTAGAACCGTCTTTTTTTACGACACTGAGCTGTTTCTGTGTCTGAGAAGTTGCCCTTCAAGATGGCTGACCTTCTGGATTTATTTGATTGCTTCTTATAGGAGATTATGCTTCTCCCTGAATATTTTGCCTACTTTGTGACAATAATCTCACTCATCTTATTGTCGGTTTGACTGGGTTTTCTTATAGACTAAAAAGGTACACTACGTGGAATGCATGTGGGCAAATTTCCCATCCTACCAAAATTTTCATCGTTTTTCCCCCTGAGATACCTTTCATTAGAATAAGTTCTTTCAGTTTATCAAAAGAAACACTATTTGTAGTGAAAAATCTTGGGCATGTCTTGATGGAGTAGTGGTTGGGTTTATCACCTTCGAAGGAACACAGGTCACATACCCCTAGGTTCAAGTCCCGGGTCTCGGGGGAAACAACCAATGTGAATGATCAAACTAAAAAAAAAAAAAAAAAATGAAGTGCTTCTTCCTCTTCTCTCTTCCTGCCTGCCTCTGTCTACTCACATTCATTCCTCCCTGCACCTATTAAAAAAAAATAAAAGAAAGGAAATATCGTGGGAGAAAGTACAATGATGGCAAAAGCCCAGGAAAATGACTGGATTTTAAGGCAGGGGTGAGGCCATGAGAAAGCAATAAAACATTGTTAGAAAGAAATCCAGTCATACCAAGGTGTGAATGATTTGTAAGGTCCAAGCCTGCCAGCAGCAGAAGTCAGAATCTACAGAAAAGATTTGGTTTCTTGAAAGAATGGAGAGAAGAAAAACTAAGGCAGGAAAAATAGGAATTTTAAAGACAAATTCAGTCCATTCCAATATTTTATCTGGAGTCAATTCTGACTAGTAAATATTGAGTGGGTAAAATATTGGCCAAACATTTTAAAAGTCATTCATGCTTCCATCTCCGTAACACTAAATAGGCATATAGAGGAATAAGAAAGACAAATCACTTGCCTAGTACAGTTCTGATTATATTTCCAAAACATTACACATAAACTCCAAGTATCCTTTAACGGTCTCACTATCTAACATAAAGTTCTTCCAAATGATAGTGTTAAAGTATAATTTTTTGAAAGGCAATTTGCATGCAATTCTAAAAGGACATGAATAAGAGTTTTATTTGATGTGTCCTGGTGGAGCAGCAGTTAGGACAATCACCTCGGAAGGAGCAAACCACATACCCTTGGGTTCAAGTGCAGGGTCCGGGGGGAAACAACCAGTGTGAACAACTAAAATGGAAATAAAATAAAATGCTTCTTCCTCCTCTCTACCTGCCTGTCTGCCTACTTGCCTTCATTCCTGTCTGTACTTTTCCTTTAAAAAAGGAAGTCCAATCTAAGATTTGAGTTTTGTTCTGTGGACAGAGCAGTTATAGGATTATACATGGGTTTTATGTAGATAATTAGGGCTGCAGAGAGTTAGACTGAAGGGGTGATGTTATTGGCGTCAGGTGCATGAGTTAGCACAATGTCCTGGCCATTAGGATGGATGTAACTCAGGGATTAGTACATATTTATTTCATAAGTCAATCAGAAGTTCTTTAGTTGACGAAGTGCTATAATTTAATGTAATGATAGCATCCTTGGAGGCAGGCGATATTTACGGTGGGTAAGAAGGGGGCTAGGGAATATTTAAGAAGAGGTCAAGGCCTCTCTTGGTTATAAACACACAGGTATCCAAAGAACTCATTGTTTTAGTTACAGCCCAGGTCTCATGGGTCATGTGCACAGAAAAAGGAGACCCCATCTGTCGAGGTCTCAAACAGTTCCTTCAGGTTGGGTTTTGATCCCAGGGAGGCAAGAAAACAGAAAAGTCTAACAACCTGGAAACTGTGCTCTTTTTACCATCTCAGCCAACACTGCTCAATAAAAAGCCAAACCACTCACCAAGAGTTCCTGCCACTCTTCTGACAATAACAGTGTCACTACAATTATAATAGCTTATCACTGTGTGCACACACAATCACACAGCTGTAGAGAGCTGGCCGCTTTCCACAGAGAATCAGGAGAAAATTTAGCCAAGAACTGGACAACAGAATGGCCTGGCATCAGGAGAGAGAGAGAAAAAGAAGAAACAGAGGGAACAGTTCTAGTGACACTGGAGGATGCCCGGGGACCTAGGGAAGCGCCCATCAGGGGCACTTCTTGGGCAGCAGGGTTTAAAGAGTTCTGGTGTGGGAGTCCACTTGGACGCCTTGGAGCAGTTCCAGAACAAGTCTGTTTTTGCAAAGTTAAAAACACTATCCTCCTACAAATATAGTGTACATGTCAACAATTACATGCAGGGACCTGGCAGGATTGAAAGGCTGATTTAAAGAAGAACTCATTGGCGCACCCTGGTGGTTTAGTGGTTAAGTCTGCAGCCTCCGGCTGGCACAGTCCACACACATCCCAAGGACCCAGTTCACAGCCCAGGGCCAGGGGAACCAGCAAGATGAACAACTAAATAAAATGAAGTGCTTGTTCCTCCTCTTTCTTCCTGCTGGCCTGACTGTTCAACTTCATTCCACCTGCATCTTTCCATTAAAGAAAGAAGAATTCATAGAACAGATTTATAGAATCAGAAAGTCAGAAGAATACA
Source organism: Solenodon paradoxus (assembly GCA_004363575.1). Taxonomy (NCBI): domain Eukaryota; kingdom Metazoa; phylum Chordata; class Mammalia; order Eulipotyphla; family Solenodontidae; genus Solenodon; species Solenodon paradoxus. The sequence goes on from RJWH01003472.1 coordinate 33,116, forward strand.
GAAACACATATTCTAATAGATGCAAAGTTGTTTGCTTCCTGTAGGAACATACAAGTATAGTCATAAAAGTTATTCTTTTTCTGCAAGATTGATGTCTACAAATAAGCTGCTAACTTCATCATGTCTGTGCTTTAATTAAACGGTTAAGGGTGAAGCCTCACACAGGCCTGTTTCCCTAAATAATTAATTCTTGGGTGATTCTATTGAAGAATCACATGGGGAACCTTGACGGTTTTGAATAGACTGTCTTTTATCCAAAGTGCAATGTTTTCCGGAGAGTGATGTTGGCAACTTGGCTTAGGGTTGGCAAGGAAAACTGGCTCCGTGGATGCAAGACACATTTTAAGGAGGAAGATAATCCAAGATGATTATCTGATTACTGGCTGGAGCAACTTGGGGACTTTGTGTGTCATGTATTGAGATAAACGTGGAGAGCAGATGGAGAGTAGGGATGGGGAAGTAATTTGGGAAGCAGTGGGTTGCAGAGGTTTGTGAGACAGCTAAGAGGCTCTTTTTTATTTCTTAAGGAAAGACGCAAGCAAGAGTGAAGGCAAGTAGGCAGACAGGCAGGGAGAGAGAGGAGGAGGAAGCACTCTATTTACTTTTTATTTAGTTCATCTTGGACGTTCCTTCCAGCCCTGTGTCACAAACCCTGGTCTTTGGAATGTATGTGAACTCTGCTCAGTCGGAGGCACCAAACGTGTCGGGCAGTCCCCTGGGGCGCACCTCACAGGTCATCTGAGCAGACCACTGAGTATTTGGATCTGGGCCTCAGAGAGGGGCTCGGGGAAGCGATCACTGGAAGGCGGGGGATGGCAAAGCTCTCGCACAGACAACCTCAACGCAGAGCGCCTCGAGTGAGCTGTGGGCTCAGAATGAAGTCTGGTCGTCCGGTCTTGAGAGGTCAGGTGAAGAGGAGGGGTCGGCAGAGGCGAGAGAAGGAGGGGGACAGAGTAGGAGCAATTGAAGGGTCAAGACAGGAGGGCGGATTTGAGGGTTTATCAGAGAAAACTGTAAGTCACAACTGCTGTTATGGGTGGGACGGCGTGTCTGACAAGGAGAAGCTCAGTCCTCAGTGCCTCAAAATATGACCTTCCCTGGACATAGGGCTGTTGCGGCTGTAATTAGCTAAGATGAGGTCTTACTGGAGGAGGGTGGGCTCCCAGTGCAACAGGGTGCTGCAGTGCTGTGCGCTTGCACCTGGTCGAGAGTGGCCTTGCTGGAGTTCAGGCAGAGCCAGGCTGGAGCGGGTGGCGGAGGGAACCGGGGGGCTCACAGCAGCTGCACCTTCGGGGGCCCGTGCACCGCCCCAGCCCAGGTGTAAACTGATAATCTTTGGCATTATAATTTAGGATACCTTCAAAACATACATATGTGCCCTGCTGTAATTACTGAAATGTTAACATAAGACTGTCGTGTGGTCCTTTAAAATACACCTAGTGGATTCAACATATACTCATAATTTGATATCCTGTTAATTCATTTAAAGCATACGTGAACAGTTTTACACTTGGACATTTTATACCTTTCCTTTTCCTTTGTAATTTTATTTCCTTTTGATTTCATCCACAGAATTTTATCATAATATATCTTTGAGTTTGGAAATCTTTTTTTGAGCAATTTCTGCAACAAAATATAGACATTTGCATTAAATGGTTTGAAAATTTTTATGACAGTAGATTTTCAAGTATTAAATATTTTTTCTTCTGGATTGAATTTCTATAATTACTATTTGCAGACAATTGATCAAAGAACATAATGAATGATAAAATGTGTGAAATAATTACTAAGCCTATAGAAATTGCTGGAAATATATCTGTTAATGAGCTAGATGGAGGGTTTTCCCCCAAGTGTCCATAGTTCAATATTTTTTTTGTGTGTGTGAGAATGAGGTAGAATTCTGCCTCAATACTTCGCCTATTTTTTGCTTGTATTGACAGAATCCTGGAGAAAAATTTTCACAGATATAAGTAGGCAAAACCGGAAAGACTTTTGTTCTAGTAATGCCATTTGATTCTTTAAATGCCTTCCGAGTTATGTGACAAATTCAGCATGTGTTTAGCAGAAATCAATTCAACTAACCTACTGGCTGACGAAAGGGTTATGTTCTCCAGTCGTGTGCAAAGAAATGGGAGAAGCTTTTTTATCCAGTCGCTGCACTCGCTTTCCCAGCTCCTACCCCAGCATTTTGAAGGCCCAGTTTGCCTGGCGTGGTGGCGGTGGTTGACACCTGAAGGCAGTGGCTTTACATTGACGAGGTTTAAGCTTCTAGATGCTGCTTGTGTGCCCTACACAAAAGCAGGCAGCTGAGAGCCCTGTCACTCAAGTGGTTTGTATCTGGACAGCACGGTGTCCGGTGTCCCAAGTACGGGGGTCCTCCTTAGCCCTAACTGCACTTTCTGAAGTTTTAATTACCTGCCATCAACCGCAGTCAGAAAAGGTTCTATGTAATCAGATATGGTGAGAGAGCCCACATCCATGCAATTTTATCCTGCTGTTTTCATGGTTCTGCTATTAGTCATCGTTAGCCTCTTACCGTAGCTACTTTATAAATTGAACTTCATCATGGGCGTGTATGTAAAGGGGAAAAAACACAGTGTTTTCAAGGCTTGGTCCAACCTACAGTTTCAGGCCTCCACTGACACCCTGTGGGTCGTATCCCGTGTGGATAAGGGGGCCACTTTGTTGTCAGCATGCAGAATCTCACACCCCACTTAGAGCTTCTTCATCAGGATCCACATTTTAGCAAGTTCCCCAGATGCTCCCAAGCACTGATGCTGTGTATTCTGGATTGGAAAGGTGAGCCTGGCTGTCCTCAGTCAGCATTTTTGGTAAGTTGTCTGAGGAGATCTCAGGAAGAACAAGGCCTAGATTTTCAAGTCACTAGCATTAGGTGGATATTCTTTGCTCATTCTAAATGAAAATTGAAAATAAATACATATTCCCTTTCAGATCACATTTTATATTTGTTCTTTTGTTCTTAGAAAGGATCCCTAATATGACAGAACCATCGGGGCTTACAAAATCTACTTGCAACCCTGGCCAAGTGTGTGCAGATTTGCTTCCTGAGGGAAAGGGGCCTCAGAGGGAGAGGAAGTTTGATGGGGAAGCCCAGGGTGAGCGTCACTGGGGAGGGTTGACTTGAGGTGAACCACACCAATGTGATTGACTGTGTGACGTTGTCTTTTAGCAGCTCCTGCGGATAGACAGGAGCAGATGAGTGGGTGCATTCCTCTTGTGTGAACGCTTTACCAGGTCGATGCAAGGAAGGGAGGAGAGGGAGGAAACATATAGCTGTGCCTCTCATTTTATTCTCATGATACTGTTCCGATGTGTGAGGGTGTCTATATGATCACCAGTTTAGAAGTGAAGAATCGGAGACAAGTCTAATAGTTTTCTCTAATGCTGCATTGTCCCTGACCCAGCTTCTCACCTCCCCAGATTCACTCAGCTTGACTTAACTTCTGGGATTTAGCCATGAGTGCAGTGGAGAGACCTACTGCTTCTAAGCCCATTGGGACAGGTATGGCCTCCATGATGCCTCTGCAGGAAGGGTCACCACTGTGTCAAGCTCATCATGGCTTAGTCCTGGGTTCTACTTCCTCCCACCATTCTGGGCTCGGAGAGGCTGTGGGAAGTGCAAGATGTTTTCTCTAAGAGCTGCCCAGTACACCCTTGTGACATCATCCAGGGGATAAATTTACAGATGAGACAAACAAATTCCTTTCCTTGATGGATGGTTCTCAGACTGAATTTATAAATGGTGTCTTTGGATGGCATCCTGTGCTGGGAACCAGCTGGGTCTCTCGTGTCAGCTGCTACTGGTTAAGAATTATACCAAGCACCTGCATTAGCTTTCTGCCCTTTCTCCCTCATTCATAATCCCTTGGGTTATACCTCCCAAGGAAGCCTAAGCATATAGCTCGGTCTTGACTTTTGTTTCCAAAAGCCCTAGAATGGGACTTATTCAGGAGAGGCAGCAGAAATCCTCATTTTTAGGACTCACTATATGCTAGGCACCAAGCTAAGTCCTAGAGAGGGAAAGTCCAACCAGAAAGACACGATCCCTTCCTTTGGAGGATGCACATCAGGTTCTCCCATCTCTGGTTCCATGTTCTTTCTAGATGACATCAGAGTGATTGCAATAGACTATTCATTTACAAAAATTTAGCAGAAACTTTCACCAGAAGTATCCCATTGCAGAAGGGGAAATTTGTCCCATCGCACTTCTCAGAATTGATCAGTTTTGTTTTCTGAGTGATTGTATGTGAAAATCTAGCATGCTCTTCTGCGTGTATAAAACAGAAAGTGAGCAGCAAACAATGTACTCCACAGAAACCACTGACCTCAGATGGGATAGTTTTCCCCCCATAGGTAAGCTTTTATTCATTCCTTTGCTATATCTGACATGCATATGGTAATCTAGGTTATTAGCTATTCCAACAAGGAATGAATACATAGCCAGGGTTTTCATTCCCCTGTCTCCTATACAAACTCCCTTCTTCATACTTGATTCATTCACTCATTCATCACAGAGAAAGTGTAGTGGCACTGAATTGAACAAAATACAATACTGACTTCTGGTGTCTTCTTAGTTTTTGGTGAAGAACTCAACAGTTTGCTTTGCACAATGAAGCTGGTCATTTGGGAACATCCAAAGTTAGCACAGAATGGACCAGAGGGATCAAGATTTTACATAGGAGGAAACTGAGTCCCAAGGAGGGAGAGGGGATTCTCTAGTACTAACAAGTTGTACTGGAGCAGAGACGTGCAGTAACCAGGCCCTTCTGCATCATGATATGTGGGATGGTTTCTCTATCAGAAAAACAATTTCTATTTTGATACACAAGTATTCATCCACCTACTGCAATCCTCTTTAAGAGTGAACAACTGGGATGAGGGTTACTTCTTTAAAAAAGGGCCATAACCTTGGAGTTCATCATTAATGGGAAAGCATTCCTATTTGCAACTGCTGCAGAAGAATTTGGAAACAGCTGTCGCATGAGGCTGCAGTGGATAACGCCTCCTTCCCGACTCCCGTGGCAAAGCCAGGACTATTTTTGCTAAATTTTCTGGGTGATTCTCCCTGCTTTACATTTTGTCCTGATTAAAAATGTCTGGGACACTTTGTACGTAATTTTGCAGAATTGACAATATTGAATGATGATAACATCTTGGTGATCATTACTTTGAAAATATGCACCTAACTGCCTGGACTTAATAAGGGAAAATGTTTGTCTCATTAGACTGCTTAGTGGATTTTAAAGTGGATCAATCCATTGGGAAGGAGTTTATATGAGATTGTTGTGGTTGGTGTTTTTTTTTTTCCCCTTCCTTTATATTAATTTTTTGAAATGCTACATATGCATAATAAAATGAACTCCAAAGAGATTAATTTAGTATAGTGATTTCTATAATTAAATCTCAAATTAAGATCAGTATTGCAAATAATGAGTAAGCAACTAAATTAAATATATTTTAGCTAAAATCTGATCATCTACCAGGAAACGCTATGCTGGAACTAAGAACTCAGGTAGGATATGAATTTAACATATTTCCTATGATATCAAACAATAAAATAGAAATCTTTCTCAAAGTTTTGATAAAAACCTAAATACATTGTCTGCTGTTGTGAAAAACATATTCTGTCTTAGGCCACTGCATTCTTAAATACTTGTTATTTTTGTGTGGAAATTTTGGGGGAATAGTTCCATGGCTATTATGGAATATTTAAATTGCTAAATAGCTATTGATAATAATTAAAATGTAGTGAATTATATACTTGATCTAAGGGATTTGGTTCTAGTCCCAATTCCACAACAAAATCTTCCTGACAAAACTCTTTAATCTATTTCATTACCTGTCAAGTGAGAGGTTTATCTGTTAGACAGAATCTATATTTCCTGTCTCACTCAATGACTCAAAATACCAGCCTTTGTTTTGGAATTTAAATGCACATATAGCTTTTGCTGTGATCTTTGTCATTATGAATTTGGAGATAGTCTGACTTATATAACTTTGAGACACAATGCGATACAAGAAAATAATTTTATACATACTCATGTTAGTAATCAATATTAGTTCTTGAAATCACTGAATGTCAACCAGAATTTAAATGCTTTAGAAACAGCATATGCTCAAATTATACATAATACACATGTATGTATCTTCCTAGGACATATTTTCTAAATGAAAGGAAATATTGAAGAAATATAATCAATTCAATTAATACAGAAAGATTTTAGACCTCTTGTGGTTTATCACGCTCAGGTGAAATGCTTAGTGGGATAAATTGTTTATTTGCAGTATACTTTGTGATACAGCTTTCTACACTTGCATGTATTTAAAGATTTGACAGTCGAGAACACCCCAGAACAAATATCTCTCTGTCAAAAAAATGGGCATACAAAGGTCACATTTGGTCATTGACCAGGTGTATGACTTGGACATAATGCCTATTTATGCTCTAATTTTACAGAAGAAAAAATGTGATTTCAGATAATTTAAGATCTTGGCCAAAATACACAGCTCTAGAATCTATATCTTTTATTTAGCTACTCTACTCAGGAAATCACAGCTTCTCTTGAGTTGCCTGCAAAGGTGAAAAAAATTGTATATGAAGGTAAGAAGTGCCACATTCAATGGGTAAGGAAGTAACAAAGCAAAAGCAGACTTTGTGCCCAAAGAATCTCAGTGGAATTTGGAACTATTGAAGTAATTTCTCAAATATAATTACTCTTGGAATTTAATTGTTGAAAGGATGGGTCCAAAAATAGTCTTCAGAAGAAATGCAAGGCTTGAACTAGGCAATGACAGGTTGTAAATGCTGAATGGTGAGGGAAATACTTCTTTCCTCCATACCTAGAATGGAAAGCTAGGGACGACATGTCAATGAGGGAAGAAGTCAGGGGTGGTCCTTGACGGAAGGGCAACTGAATCAAACTAAATAAAAAGAATTTGATTCAAACATACGTAGATTAGAACAGAGAGAGCTGCTAGAGTTTGATTTTGTATCCCGACAGAAATGTTATTCATAACTGATTGTAGAACAAATATGAATAGTCTGTTTGCTCTATTAGAATTTCTCCAGATAAGAAAAAGCAACTTACCTTTGTTCGAGTAAATATTCATTATACTAGGCACAATTTAACAATGAGTAAACCGATTATTTAAAAATAATTGCAAAGATCTATTTCTTTGTTCCACTGCTTTGCCTTTTGGAAAACATTCTCAAGAATGTATTTCTGGACTTGTTTTCTTTGTATTTATCTATAGGAAGTGTTAACAGAGGTAGTATAATACAGTGATGCTCCAACGTAGATGCTTATTAGGTAACTCAAATGTGTAACCAGGTTAGAAAACCCCTACTACAGTAGAAAAGATAGAGAGATTAGTATTTAATGACTATAAAATATGGAATTAAGTTTATTAATCTATTTTTAATAATGTTTGATATATGATTTTTAAGTAGGGAGTACTGGTAGGCTCTAACTCATATAATTTGGTGTACCCCTTTGAGCAAAAGAAAATAAAAATAACTTATCTTTACAAATATTAAAAACTCATACATCCAAATGAATATTAGATTAAGTTTCAGTGCTTTTCAGTAAACCCCACCTTAACTTCGCCATTGGATTATTGACAGTGTCTTGTTGATGAATGGACATAAGTTTGCATTAAACTTTAAAGAATTTGGGGGCATTATTGTTACGGCAATGGAAGGACAGAAGAATGAGGTGTGGGGCATGTCATTTGTAGAGAAGATGGGGCTAATTGTAAAATTAATAAACTGATGGAGAGTTGATCCTTGTTGGGCATCTGGTGCTGCCATTATTAGTATATTTACATTGAAATATTTACATCATCAAGAGCTAATCCTTGACCGTCTGTTTTTCTATTGTTTAATTTATTTATGACTGAAAGAAATTATCCTTAAATTCACTCTCAGAAGGTTTGTATAACTTGGAAGTGGAACAAAAAGTTATTTATTTTCATAGGAATTACAGGTTTTCCTCACTTTCCAAAAGTAGAATGCTCTTATTTGGTATAAACTGGCAGATTATTTTGGAGATCTGAGAGCACTATTACTATTAATTAATAAGGGACTTTTTAGTGATTTTTGATCTCAAAAACAGTCTACCAAATTATTTCAAATAGGAATGTTCTCCTTTCAGATAGTGAGGGAAATCTGTACATATATATGTTTGTGTGTGTGTGTGTATAACCCATTGACTTTTTAAAAAATATTATTTTTTATATAGTTTAGAAATCTTGTTAACATGACCTCAGTAGCCATGTGTATTTATTTTCTCATTTCATGTAGGCCATAGTTAGATACTCAATTCATGTGTTCATGAAAATCATGTATCAGTCTCTGGTCTTCCCTCCTAAGTTTTTCTTTTTTCTTTTGTCTGCATGGTTATATATGCATTTTAGGATATTGAATTCATACCTTAGTCTGTGTGCATTTCACATCACCCCCAATACCAGAGTTCTAGTGCCCTTTGCTGTCACCTAGATGCCACTTTCCTTCCCTTCCCTCTCCCAGTCCTCTGGTGGCATAGTCTTGGGTCCTATGAATTTGTGTCCTATTGGATTTGATTGTTCATTTGTTTTGTTTCTTTATATTTAACATATGAGTGAAACCACCTTCTACTTTTCTTTTTTTTTTTCCTAGTTTATTTTGCTTAGCCTAATCACTTCTATTCCAGGTTGTTAAAAAAGGCACCATTTTATCTTTTTTTTAACAGCTGCATGGAATTCCATAGGATATATGTACCACAGCTTCTCTATCCAGTCATCTGTTGTTGAGCATTGAGGGTGTTTGAGTGTTTTGCCTATTGTGAAATGTGCTGCTATAAACATAGAGGATACACATACGTTTCCTGATTAGTTGTTTTGTATTCTCTGGATATATGTCTAGAAGTGGATTACTGGTTTGAATGGTAGATCTGTTTTTATTTTTTAAAGAAATCTTCATACTGTTTTCCAAAGAGGTTGCACTAACTTACATTCCCACCAGCAGTGAAGGAGGGTTCTTTTTTCCTCCATACCCTCTCTAATACTAGTTTTTTCTAATATATATATATATATATATATATGTATATATATATATGTATATATATATGCCATTCCTACAGGTGTGAGGTAATAGCTCATGGTGTTTTTATTTGCAATTCTCTGATGTTAAATGATGTAGAGTTTTTTTATGTGCCTGTAGACTATGTGTCTTTGCTAGAAAGTTTATTCAGCTACTCTGCCCATTTTTTTTGAGAGTGTTGTTTGCTTTTTTCTTGAGGGGCAGGGCCTCTTTATGTATTTTGGATCTTGTCTGATGTATGTTGTGCAAATATCTATAAATGCCAGCAGACCTCCATATTTTGCCTCAAACTTCATCATTCAGCAGTGTAGGCATTGTGGCTGTCTGGCTCCCTACTAGGGTCCCTGTCTTGCTGAAGGACACATGATCCACACAACTAACTAAGCTGGAAGTCAAGGATGATATCAGCTAGACCCTTTCCTCTTCCCCACCTCTGGCATGTAATTAATCACTAAGTCCCATGAATACTGTTCCTGTATCCACTATTTATACCCTTTGTTGTCTCTCTCTACTGTCTCTAATTTGGATCAAGCCCTCATTGTCTTGCACTGAACTTTTGCAATAGCTGATGAGTAGGTCTTCCCTTTTTCCAGTAAAGCATTTTAAAGGATACCAAAGAGTATTCTTTCTACAGTGCAAAACTGATCATGTTTGCTATCCTTCAGTAACTCCCCATTTTTGAAGATGACATTCTCAAAAACAAGCCACATTCAGGATGTGGTTTCTGACCTACTCCCCATCCTGCCTTTTTGGTTCAAAAAGGAAGAAACTCGTAGAATTCCATAACATGACACACAGATGCATCATTTCTGAGCCTTCTGTGTTTTTCTGGCTTCTTTGTCTATTACTTCTGCAGAAACACATATACATCCTTCAGGGCTCAGCGTATGCATCACCTCCTCCCAGACGCTTCCCTAGTGTCTCTTCATAACCAGACTGAGTTAGAACACTTGGGGTGGGGTCTGGGACTAGGGAAGAACAAGTGGAAATAGCAAGTTTAGATAACTCATATACATGAGAGAGAAGAGAAAAGCAAAGCAGTAACTAGGGTTAAATTTTTTCATCTCAGGATGGGGTAATTTGTGACAGTCACAGTAAAATCTCTCTGAGCTCTACAACTTCATGCTTAACCATCAGCTCAGGGAAAAAATTACAAGCATTGATGTTTTTAAATTAGTTTTTGTTTTGATTTAGTTCTATTTCCTCACCCCAATTTAAAAAATTTTACAATAGCAATGTCATTTAGAAATTGGGCCAATTTCTAAACTAATGCAACTATTAAAATCAAAGAGTAAAGCTAAAAACCATATTTTAAGCTCTAATACATTTTGTAAAATTGATGTTGTTTCTTCCTTAATTGTTTGGTAGAATTCATGAGTGAAGTCATCTGGAATTGGAATTTTCTTTGGAAAGATTTTTGAATAAAAATACCTATCTTTAATTATTCTAGGGCTATTCAGATTTTCTGTTTCCTCTTATGCCACTTTTAATAATTTATGTTGCTTAAGTAATTTATACTTTAATCTAAATTGTTAAATGTTTTGTTATAAGGTAGTTTATAAACTTTCCTTATTATTTCTTTATGACTGTAGATCATTAGCGATGTCCTGTTTCATCACTGATATTGATGATTTTTTAGTCGTCTATTTTTATCTTGAACAGTCTAGTGGGGGTGTTTTCAATCTTACTTATATTTTCAGTTAGCCAAATTTTGATTTTATCATATTTGCTCTTAATGTTACTGTTTCCTTCATTCTACTTATTTTGGGTTTGTTCTTCTTTCCCTTGTTTCCTTCTTCTTCTTTTTTTTTTTTTAAAGAAAGGTGCAGGAATGAAGACAAGTAGGCAGGCAGGCAGGAAGAGAAAGGAGGAAGAGTCATCTTTATTTTATTTTCATTTAGTTTTCACACTGTTTGTCCACCTTCCTACCCCCTGCCCTCGCCGGACCCTGATCTCAAAACCAGGGGTATGTGGTCTGTGCTTCTTCGGTGGTCATTGACCCAGCTGCTGCTCCACCAGTGTGCACCTTCCCTAGTGTCTTCAGTGAAAACAATAACCATTGCTTTTAATTCTTCTCTGTTTTATACATAAACCAGTAGCCATATGTAATTCCTCCCATCTCTCCAACTTGTATGTATGATACTTTTATTATCATTCTTTAAGAGTATTCTTAAACTTATTCTTTGACCCAGGGATCATTAAAGAGATTCCCCAGGTCTTAATTTCTAAATATTTTATTATTTTTGTTGCTATTTAAAAAAATCATTTTATAATTTAATTATTCTGTTTCCAGAGGATTTACTTTGTAGGGTTTTTATTATATCAGTTTGCTGTAGCATGTGTTAAGGCATGACTTGTGGTCTATATTGGTCAATTTCCTTCAGTCATTTGGTAAAAAATTGTACTATGCTGGTCAAGTTAGTTGAGAGTTTTGTCAAGTCTTCCAGGTCATGAGAGTGTTCTGTACACTTATTTTATCTATTACTGTGAAAGGACTGTTGCAATATAAAAGTTTAGTTATGGAATTTCCTATTTCTCCCCCCTTTTAATCAGTTTTTTCTTTGTATACTTTGACTTTCAGTGATAAGGTGCATACACATTTTTATTTTGCTGTCTTCTTGAAAATCTACTGTGCTTTCGGTATGAAATATTCTCCTTTATCTCTGATGATATTTTTTTCCTGAGGTCTAATTTGTTCAAAGTTAACAAAGTCACCCCAGCAATCTTGTGGTAAATATTTGAGTGGTATATACCTTCTTCCATCCTTTTCTCTCTTAAAGACAGCATAGTTCTCTTTAAAAACACAGTTTGATAATTTTTTCCATTTAAATTTGAGTTCAGTCCCACTTCAGGTAATTATCATATAATAGACTGTCTAGATATATCATCTTGTATTTGTCTCTTTGTCCCATTAAATATCTGTTCTTTATTTCTCTTTTCTGCTTTCTTGTAAATTAAGTATTTTTAACATTTATATTGTCTTCTACTGTTTTTTTAGCTATGCCTCCCACTTTTTCAATTGGTTGCTCTTCAGTTTGCAAAATTCTTTCTCTACTACAAAATTTCATACATATATTTTAATATACTTACAAGAGTATAATAGATTTTCCTCTGGAATTAAGCAATAAAAAATATATTCATATTTATTTACGTATTTTGTTGGAACTTTCCATTCTTTCGTATAGACTGAATTTCCATTGATATTGCTTTCCTTTTGTCTAAAGAACTGCCCTTAATATATTTTGTTGGTGACAAATTCTTTTGGCTTTTTTTTGTCTAACAATGTGTTTATTTTTCCTTCATTTTTGAAGGACAATTTCACAAGATTTTAGATTTTGTTTTCCTTTTAGTGCTTCAAAGATCAACCTAATGCAATAATCTGACTGACATTGTTTCTAATGAGAATTTTTTTTTTTCTTATTTATTTTTTTTGGACTCCTCAGATTTTCTCTGGACCCCCCTCTTTTTGAAAATAGTCCTTTTCAAGAAAATCATCATGCTTTTAAAATATTCAAAGATTGAAATTTATCGCATGTTGCCAAAAAGAAACTTTTTGCATTTTCTATTGATAGACTTTTTATCTGATTCTACATCACATTTTGCTGCTTCCTCACAATGTCTAGTAATTTTTCATTATGCGCTAGATACTGTGAGTGCTGTTACAGAATAGCTGACTTTTACAATCTTCCTAATAGAACATTGATTTTGTTCCAGCAGCTATTAATTTGCTTAAGCTTGATTCATTCAAGGATTATATTAAGTTTTGTTCGGAAAGTTTACAGTGCTTTTTACTCTGGAACCGGATGAGTGTGATCTTCCCTGAGTCTCCATTGAATGGCAGGGTTACTTAATGGCATGTCTCCACTCTGGTAAGTGCTCAGCTATCTTCCAGCCTCCGCAAGTTCTAGCAGTGGTTCAACCCAAATTTTCTCAGCAATTTTCTTTCTTCAGCAGTTGCTTTTTTGACTCCATCTTGTGGATTTCTGCCCCACTCATACACAGCTTTATATTGGACTAAAATAAAGGGGAATGGTACGCTGAATTCCGGAGTTTCTTTTCTGCATAACTCCCTTTTCACTCTGTTCCTCGGTTTCCAGTCACTTCAGTAACCCAGAGCTGTAATGTTATAATATTATATTGAAGTTGTTTGAAATAGTCTGATGCAATACTATGTTACTGTTACAAACACAGAGAAAGCATGTTTAGACTTGTGTAGAACCCTGCTTGGGTTTAGTAAAGGCAGTAAACCTATATGGAGTGATAGGTAAGTAGAACATGTCAGCGATGTCCTGACACACCAGTGTATGTTAAAGTGTGAAATGTAAAATGAATGTTAAGATGTGATAACAAACCCCCGAGTGTATCCAACGGATAACCTGCGTATTCAAGTTATAAAAGGGGCTCCCACTTCAAGCAGGTCAGTTGCCTAGACAGCAGCGTGGACCCTACCACGCTCCGCACCGTGAGCGACTGGAAGCAACTGCTGGCTGACGTCCCGTCCGACGCTCAGCTCTTCGCCAGTCAAAACTCATCGCCACGGCTGCTGTTCCAGAGAAGATCGCCAGGGGGTCCCTCTTAAGCTGAACCCAGGCACCAGGAACTTGTGAATCATGAAGCCTGTGTGTAACTTGCAACTAATATTTGTGTGGTCGTATCTTACTCTGGTAGCATAGAAATATTAATATTTATATAAACTCTCCTAAGAGGAAATAAGTAAGAGTGTCCCTAGAGGAGTTTCGACAGTGCTCTTCACCTGCGATTGTCTGATATTTAGGCGCATGTATTTTCCGTCTCAATCATATCTCGGACATTGACCTCGCCTCTACAGCATGGTGATGACTCTGCATTCTGCCTGGGCTCCTCCTCCTGCACAATTAGGTGGAGAGAGCCTCCAGGCAGAAAGCTTCTGCAACTGTGATACTCAAGTCTCTTTTTCTGGTGGTCAGAGTTCTGTGTCGTCGATGGTTGAACATCCAAAAATCATTACTTCATATATTTTGTCCAGTTTTTAGTTGATTCTAGTGAAAGGATTAGTATGACATAACTTCCTTCATGATGGCCAAGCAGAAGACCTCTAAATTGTTATGAAATGTACCTTGTGGGATTATAACTCAACCATCTTTGCAAGTTTTAAAAATTCATCTGTCTTATGAATATTGCATGAAGAGAAGTTTTTCTACTTCAACAATATCAGCTAGACTATTCCAAGTCCTGTTAAGAGAAGTTTTCACTTTCTAAACCTTGGATACCTTCCCAAGATTTATAGTTTCAAAACTGAAAAGGCAAAAAGAAAGGAGCAAATCAAAATTCTAGAAGCAAGCTTATACTCTGGACATGCCAGTCCACTCTGCATACTGTTTTATAAAAGGGCTGAGGGAAACTTATTTTTTAATTTTAGAATAGTTTAAACATTTCAAGGAACACTAGATGATCAGAAGACATTGAGTTTTGTCTTGGTTCTATCACTTCCTAATCACATCATCTTGGATAAAGGTGAGTTTCCTCATCTGTGAAATTATATCTGACTTATCTACCGCCTGAGATTGACTTGAAGATTAAATGTAGTTAGATTGGAAAGGACATTGGAGACCATAAAACACTATGTAAATAGAAAATGTAGTGCGCCTCAAACCTTGAGAAATATGAGGCAAATTTATGAGTGAAGATGATACTTTCAAGTTTGAAATTTTCAAAGCAAGAAGGTCAATGACGGAACAGAAATAAGAACTTAGAAGGGATAATTTATTTTTATTTGTAGCAAATAAATGGAAAATCAGTTATGTGTTCTTAGATGTAAAGAAAATTGACAAAATTTTCAAGAGAGTTGGTTAGAAAGAGAAGATGGGCAGGTATCTGAAATGGTTTGCGGATAGGGAAAGTTAATCTTTAGAATGTGAAATGAAAAAAACAATTAGAGGCAGAGGGTCAAAAGTCATCAAAGTGGTGCACTCTTGTGGCCTAGCAGATAAGGTCACCGGACAGAGTCCACATACAACCCAAGGACCCATGTTCAAGATCCAGGGTGGAAACAACCAAGATGAGCAACTAAATAAAATAAATAAATGTTTCTTCCTCCTCTCTCTTCCAGCCTACCTGCCTACTCCCGTCCTTCCTGCCTGCCTTTTCTAAAAAACAAACAAACAAACAAACCCCTCAGAAAAAGGAATGATTTTTGCAGAGCAAGAATAGAAAGGATATATCATTCTCAGATCCTGCAGATCCTGGAGATAAACAAGTGAGGAGGAAGGAATGGGTAGCAGAAGACAAGTAGGTGGTACTGTGATTTGCCCTAGAGGGGAAGAGGGCTTTGTCTGCAAACAATGAAGTGGGAGACTGTTAACTTGGAGTAGGAGTGGTCACAGTTTGCACCCTAGGACATGGTCAAGCAGCTGCCTCTTGACTAACTGCAGAGTGGAATTAGCCCAAGAATGTGACCCTATTCAGTCCTACATTCATTGCAATCAAGTGACTAAAAGGTCATTGAGGTCACAGCTATAATTAGGTTAGAGTACATGCCACAGGGCCTTCTCAGGATTTTTAGTGATCCCAAGAGATAAGTGACTGTATTGGTTTTGAAACAGTAAAATAAAAATTAATGTTAAAGATAAGGAAGCAACTTTGGAGTTTACAATGAAAAATACATTTAAAAGATATCTCTAGGATTTGATATCTTATGCTTGATTCTATCAACCTAGTATCTATGGAGTGATGAGCAACATTTTTTTGTTTTTTAAATTAAATGCTTGGATAGTAACTTGAAAATATGTATTTTTCCCAGCCTTCTGACTCATGTAGTCCATTTACTTTGGAGAAGGCAAGATATTGTCAATCATGGTGGCTTAGGTAAGGTGGAAAATATGGTGGTCCTTGAGAGAGATCTTGGACCACTTGATCAAAAACTTTACAAAGTGCACGTAAGAACTAGGCATGATATTGTTAACTATTCTTTTCTATCAATTTACAAAATAGTAACAATCACCCACTTGGACTTTTGCTCTTTTTATAATCTTTGGATTATCTTTTGCCATGTAATGGATCACACCCAAACAACAAAAATTGTTGATCTATATGTTGTCTCTACTTGTAGAGAGTGTCTGAGACCTAAGTTATCTGTGGCTGATCTACCAACGTGTGAGGAGGTTGATGTCGGTTATTAGCTAGGGTTTCAACTGGATCTTTCTCCATAAAGTTACCCCTAGCCTCTGTGTGTCTTGTCACTTCCTCAAAACAGAATGACTGAGTTTTAGAATGGGTGCCCTAAGATGATAAGATGAAATCTGCATGGCCTTTGATATCCTAGCTCTGGAAGTACTATAGTGTCAATTCTGTTGTTGTCACAGGCCCCTCATGATTTAAGAGGAGGACTAAACCCCCCATCCCTCATGGAAGGAGAGTCAACATCATGTAGGAAAAAGAAATGTGGGATGGAATCTCTTGTGGCCATTTTGGAAAGTATAATCTGCTATTGCTTGATTGACAGAAATTCTGTCTAGAGTAGAGTCTTAAGGAGAACTTCTTGTCTCTTTCAGTACTGCCTCCCCTTTTGGAGATGTTGTCTTTGTGGGCCTAATTACAATGCCTACTTGGGCCCTAAGTGACACATATGTATGCCGTGTGGTAAATTAAGGCTGGGATTATTCCTTGCCAGGGAATTTTAAACTAAGCAGAAGATATAGAGATTTCTCATGTATCTCCTGTACTCACCATAATAGTGTCTCCTCATTATCAACATCCCTCACCAGAGTCATGCATTTGATAAAGCTGATAAAGCATGCAACTGATAAAGCTGCGTTGGCACATCGTAATCATTCCAAGTCCATTTATTTTCATTAGGGCTCCCTCTTGTTGTACATCTATGGGTTTTGTCAAATATATAATGACACAAATCATAATAATATCATACATTATTGTTTCACTGCCCTAAAAATCCACTGTGTTCCACTCATTAATACCTCTTCCTCCCAACCCCTAAAAGTTACTGAGACTTTTAATCTAAGGTACAGTGACTCTCCCTGCATTCAGTCTTCATTGTCTTTAATTTTGTACATTGGTATCAAAATTGTAGTTCCTTAAAAAAAAAAAATGTATCTGTCACCAGGAGAACCAGAGACAGAGGACTTGGTGAACCTGGAATGGGGTCTATAGACAGTGGTCCAAATATGGGCTGCCTTCTGCTCTTTAAATAAAACTTTATTAGAACACAGCCCCAGCTGTATTCACACATTGTCTCTGTCTGCCTTTGTGCTACAAGAGAAGCATCAACTAGTTGTGACAATGACTGTTTGAGCTGAGAAAACGAACATATTTTCCATCAGGTCTTGACAGAAAATATTTGCTGATTCCTCATCTAGAAAAGCTTGGAGAAGAGACTGGATCGCAAAGGGAGGAGGGAAAGTTGTTTTGGGACCCCCTAAGATGGACTTACTGCAGGACGAGGGGTTGTCTAGGGGAAAAGATGGACTCTTTGGCACAACTGGAGAGTGTTTGGTAGTATAATCCATTCTGGAAATGAATTCTGTGTTTATATCTTTCCAAGTAGTAGTGACATAAGTAAGGTTGCATAAGTAAGGTGAGTAAGGCATTACATCCTTTTCCAGTTTTATCTCCTTTTATCTTGTCACATCCTCTGTACATCTCTCAACATAGTCCTCTTCATAGAGTAAGCTATGAATCCTCAAGTTGCTGGGACTTTGTGCAAGTTTCTTCAGGGTCCCTCATGCCTTCTACCTTGTTGAAGACCTCAAAGCTTCAGCTAAATGACCACCCTCTAGAAAGCTCTCTCAGAGAGCCACCATCTTCTAAATCAAGAGGAAACCAGATGCTTCTCCTCTATGACGTCTATTCTGTGATTCTCCCCTTCAGTCAAGATTAAATCAGAAGGCTGAGTAAGAGACGCCTGAATGGGATTTTTCCAGCAAGTACATTTTGTGCTAGGAGGGAAGAGAGTACTGATTTTGTTCTTGAAAAAAAAAATGGATCCCATTCAAATATAAATTAATTTTCTCTCTCCACTGATAGTTACCATTATGCTCAAACTGATGTCATCATTACAGTTATTTTGGGATTCTGACTGGCACAGGAAAAAAAATGACTAAATCAATGGTATCAAAATGTTTTTTTAAAGCATTATTTTAGACCTGGATAAATTATAGAAAATTTAAATCCAAGACTCCTTTTTTTTTTTTAAATATAAAAACTAAAATAAGACTAGTAGGAACTCAAGTAAGGAGAATTATACAAATGTGTTTTTACTAATCTGTATAATATACATTGTTTTGGATGCCATGTAACTGATTTTTATTCCTAGAGTGTAGTCTAATATTAAATAAATAAGTCATCATCAATATGGACTGAAATGATAGCTCTCAGAGGAGCAGAGAGAAGTAGTTGCAAAAGCAGAATCAACTGCCTTTTACCATGTTCTTTTCTTAAAGACAAGGAAATGGATTTTATTTTAGAAAGTTTTCATATTTAATAGATGTTTTGCTTCTAAGTTTTGGAAAGCTGTCTCTTTAATAAACACATTTTGTCCTTAAGAGTCTACTATTGCATCATTGTTTAATGCTATCATAGGTTATGTTCTGTTAGGATTGGAGCAAAGAATTATAATGTTGATTTTGACCTAAAGAAAAGGGAAAAAAAACCTCATGGTTTACAAAAATAAACCCCTGAACGATGATCCTCTATTGAAAAGCATGATACTGATCGATGTGTGTGTGTGTATATATACATATATATAGAAAGAGAGAGAGAGAGAGAGAGAGAGAGAGAGAGAGAGAGAGAGAGAGAGAGAGAGAGAGAGAGAGAGAGAGAGAGAGAGAGCAGAGATTAGAGGAATAGAGCACAAGTGTATGTAGGTTTTATATATACATATATGTATAATATATATGTATCACTATTTTTCTGGTGTCTGGGTCATAGCCAAATGCATTTTTAAGAGCCATATAATATAGACACTCAATTTCCCTTTGCCCAAATCTAAACATACTGCTAATGTTGAGCAGTTTTCATTGAATTGATGTTCTTCCTCTCAACTTACTTTACTTAATCATATTTATTAGGGAAGTTTAACACATCAAAAGCACATTTTAAAAAATTTCCCATGATTAACCTTAGGGCAAAAACGTTAATGTAACACACAGTGCCTAGTTTATGATCTATCTTCTTGGTGGG
This sequence comes from Solenodon paradoxus, assembly GCA_004363575.1. Classification (NCBI taxonomy): domain Eukaryota; kingdom Metazoa; phylum Chordata; class Mammalia; order Eulipotyphla; family Solenodontidae; genus Solenodon; species Solenodon paradoxus. Next base: position 52,389 of record RJWH01003472.1, read on the forward strand.
TTAACAGCTGTATGATGAAGACAGTCGTCATCAATTAAATGAACAATAATCTTGAGAGCAGAGTATTCAGCAGGGAACAGTCTGCTCAATTATGGGCATTGAGAAGCAATCACTGGATGGATATATTTCCAAGGATAGTTCTGGACCTTCTGGGATAGTATTTGTGAAAAACCTCTGCAAGTTGATCATATTGAAAAGTCAAAATGCATTTGTATGACTTTGTAGGACTTTAACAAAAACTGATTTTCAGATTAATATTTAGCATATCATATAATATTTAGCATATCATATATTCACAATCAGAAGTTGTTTTTATTTAAGGCATAAACAGGTGTACATAATAAGTAAAAATTATTGTACTTGCAACTGGCTTTATTCCTTTATGGAAAAATGTTATTATAGAAATGAAATTAAAAGAGACTGCTAAAAATCAATTAATTGCTGCATTTTGGTGAAATAGTATAATATTTGGGGGGCAAGACTAACCTCTTAAAGTAAGAAAAAAGTGCTTTGAGTCTTACGTTCGATTAAGTAAATGACATTATAGCATGTTTTTCCTAGGACAGAGGTCTCCACAATTAAAAAAAAAAATCTATCAGGGGGCGCCCTGGTGGCCTAGCAATCTAGTCCACCTGAGAGCAGTGCCAAGTACATCCCAAGGTCCAGGGTTCAAGACCTCGGGTCCAGGGTGGCCAGCAGATGTGAACAACTAAATAAACATTTTTTAAAAAGCTCTTCTTCTTCTTCTCTCTTCCTTCCTTCTTTCCGGCTAGCCTACTCACCTTCATTTCTGCCTGTGCCTTTCCTTTAAAAAAAAAAGTGTGTCAATATAGCTCCCCTTCATGTGAGTTTGGAGAGAATCAGCAGAGAGGTTGTTGAAATGGTGATATTGCTAGAGGTATACCCCTGGAGGTCATAGGCACCTGCACAAAAGGATCAGGACATGCTTCTAGTCATTATGCTTAGAACAACCCAAGAGCTGGCCACTGAGCCGAGGACCTGGCACAAAGCAAGTGCTCACGTCAGTCACTTCTTATTATGATCACAATAAAAATAATGACATAAAATAGCTTGTAGATCTCCACTTTAAGGTATGTTTCTTTTAATGATGCTGATTTACAATAGCACAAAACAATCGTGAGCAGGAAAATTAAATGTGTAATAAATTCTCCTCTGAGTTTTTCCCAGGGAAAATAAAATTCTGTTTTTCTATTCATTGAAATTAAGGAGTTCCATTCAATCTGTGATTTTTTTTTTCTTTGAAGAGAAGAAGGAAAGAAGGAAAGGAGAGCAGGAAACAGCATTTTTAGGGAGGAAGGAAGAATCTTTATTTATTGGTTCCTCTCCCAGCTCCAGGTTGTGAGCCTGGGGCCTCACGCTGCAGCATGTGGTCCGGAAGCAGGTGTCTCAGCTGCCTGAGCCATGAGCTGCCCCCCAAATCTGTGGTCATTTGATCCAGAAGAAATACAAAACCGTATTGGGGCAGAATCTTGATTTTACATTAAATTTCACAGAGATACCATCTTTGTCATTCTAGAGAGAACAAAATGAATCAAATGAGTGTTCTAAAAATATTACTCTCCCATAAAGCCTTGGAGAGAGAAAGATATTTATGCCCATCAACTACTTTTCCTGAAAGCTGGCTTTGAACATGGTAGAACTGAGCTGAGTTTTCATTTATTCACAGAGTTTTGAGTCTTTGCTCTTTTCTAGGTGAGCTGAGATTGCAGAGAATAAGGAGGCCACGTTGCTTTCCATTGAGAGCTTACATTCTGAATGGGAGTGGGGAATTAAAAAGACAATTATCAAATAATAAGTAATGAACATTCACAGCAAAACTGAAATCAAGAAATGAAGAACATCAGCTCAGAGTGACTATAGGTTTATGTGAAATAGAGATGTTGGCAATGGTCTTGGGGATGACAATCAGTGACCACAATTGACCTGAGACTTGAGGTGAGCAGGAGGCCAGTGGCCACTTTAATGTCCCTGAAAAGAAGACTCTGAGCAGAAGGTTTAGTATGATAATTTCTAGAGATGGAAATTCTTTCGATTCCTGCATAATCACACCACTCCTATCCTGAGGCTGTGTTTCTATTCCCTTTACTAGAATTTAGGCTGGTTTATGACCTGCTCCAGCAGATGTGGAGCCATGGGCATTCCAGGTCTATCTTTTAAGAGGGCTGGAAGTTCCTAATTTCCTTCTTTGGGGCCAGTGCCTTTTAAATGATTTCACTCTTCTGAAACTGCCGTGCTGTTGGGAAGCCCAAGCTACAAAGAAGGGCTTCAGGGAGCAACCTCTGGTCACCCAACTGACATGAAGTTTCCACTGGTTTTCCCTCCTGACTGAGGCATTTGGAAGCGAGAGGAAACTCAAGTGTAGATAACACGGTCATTTAAACTGGTTGTAGCATCTTCCCAGGGATTCTTCCAACTCTGTCTCCAGCTGGGGCAGCCAGATGCTAGTGGGGAAGAGAAGAAAAGAAGGGTGAAGGAGATCCTGGATGCCCCTTCCTACTGGTTCCCCTAAATGGGCTACACCTGAGCTGGAGAGGAGAGACAAAGTTGACACTTGGGTTGAGATCACTTTTTTTAGCTAGAAAGTGAGCAGAACATCAAGACCACTGGCTGGTGTAGCTTCACTAATAAAGGAAGAGAAATAAACCTCCTTTCTGATTATTCCCTTCCATGGACAGCCCATTCTACAAACCACTTAAAGGTTCCAAAGCTCTCATGGAGAGATACGTTATCATGTTTGAGGATTTGAAGGAAGGCAGAACATGGGGGTGTAGAAAGAGAAGGGAGAATGGTATGAAATGAGATTGAGGAGGGCAGATGGGGAAAGGCTCCGTCCAGTGTGACTCGGGGTCCTGGAGAAGTATTGTGAGTTGCATTCTGAGTGTTTCAGAGAGCTATTGGTGAGTTGTGGGCAAGGAAGGAATAAGATCTCAGTTTCATTTTTCAAAAACTGGCCTCTTTGGGGCGTGTGGAGACCTACTTGGAGAAGTCTGGGTAAGAAGTGAGAGAGATTGGCAAGATCCTGCTGGACTTGTGGAGGGGTCCAGAGGACAGTGGGAAAGGACTTTTGGTGATTTGATGGTGGGCAGACTGTTCCGAACTAACTTTGAGGAATGGGAATCTGCACATGTTGTTTATATTACTTTATAAATCAAAGTAACCTCAACAAATCTTAAAAAAATCAAAGAAGAATCCTGTTGGTCAATGACTGTGACGTAAGTGAGTGATATATTTGGTTGTGCTATTTGACAAATTGAAGATCATTAGACAGTAAGGGTTGAGCCAGTGTTACTTGCACTGCTCTGGACTGAATACATCAGCAGCTCTGAGTCCATGTGCAAGCAAAGCGATTGGGGAAATGGTCAACAGGCAGATTCTGGGGTCTCTCCATAGCTCTTCTGATTCAATACGAATGGCCTGGGGTCCTGGAGACCCCCATGCCCCGAATCCCCCAAGTTCTCATGCAGAAAATTCAGATACCCTGAGAACCCCATCTTCCTTGCTTTGAAAGTTTCCAGTTTGCTTGCTTAGATGTCCTGTTAGATCTGCACTCTCACTAGTGACACTTCCTAAATATTTCTTCCACTCTTATCTCCTTCTTTGTTTCATGCTTTAAAAAAAGAAAACAAACCCTGAACTTCAAACACTTTGAGCATTAACCTTTTTTCTCTTCTTCATTTCCCTCCTCAAGCAACAGAATGTGGGGTGAATGAGCACTTTTTAACTCTTTTTAAAGCAACACAGCTCTCACAATATAAAAGCATGTAAAAGACAATGTATCCATTATAAAAAGAACAGTTCAGAGACAGGAAAAACGACTTAGTGATAGAAATAAGGTACTCATTTTCTCTAAGAAGTAATAGAGACAGTCTCCAAACTTTCCCTCCTATCACCAAAGATATTTTAGGAGAATAGAAATCCAAGTCATAGACAGTAAATGACCAACAAAAATATACAAATGTTTGTATTAGGCATTTTAATCTGAAAAGTGAAAAATAAAAAAAACAACAACTAAGGGGCAGACATTTAATATTGTCCTGTCAAATTTAGTGCAGGACAGCTTGCTTGTACCTGCAACAAAATGGAATTTGCTCCAGATATCTTAATAATCTTGATTTAGCAGAAAACATATGATTCAAGCATACAAAGCAGAATAACTCATATTGATACAGGACAAAATTGGCAAAATGTTCCAAATTGTCCCAGATAAGATCATCCAGAGGCGCATGAAGTAGACGTTATTTTCTTGACACTGGTGAAGGCTCGAAATCATCAAAGTCTTGATGGAGACAGAAGCAAAACATAGTTGCGAGAAGAAGTCTATTATTTTCTTCCAAGTAAACATCCTTCTGTTCCCACCAAAGAAAATTCAAGCAACACTTGAAGAGCTAAATAGGTGCCAAGAGCCTCTGAAGGAGCACAGGCCAAATACCCCTGGGTTCAAGTCCAGGATCCAGGAGAAAGCATCCAGTGTGAACAACTAAATAAAAAGAAATAAAGTGCTTCTTCCTCCTCTCTCTTGCTACCTGCTTACCTCTGCTCACCTTCATTCTTGCCTGTAACTTTCCTTTTTGAAAAAAAAGAACTAGATAGATTTCTATCAAAATTTGCTTAGGAAAAATTACAAATGTGTTCTGTCTAATCAAAGGACATGATAAAGAGACATAGACCTCAGAGAAGCACCGTATCAAGGGAAAATTAACTTTTTGTTCTCTTTATGATTGCCCAGAGAAACTGATAGTCAATGCAGACATGTTCTCAATGAAAACTGTTTACTCAAAATGGAAGACAAATCAACATATAAAACAACTCACCAGAATATGGTGATGACCACACTTGTAGAGCCAGTAGGAAACTTTACAAAAGCCATAGGGCATTGCCAATCTTTTGTTCTACATTTCTGTATGTCAGACATGCGAATTATGTGTCCAAAGATGAAAGTAACTCAATTGGCCTCATGTAATTGCTTATTTCTGTTTCAATGAGCTAAGAAGATACTCATCTCAAGCAGAACCAAAATATGTTGCCTTTCAGTTGCAAGCCAAGATTCCAATGACTAATTTATACATACCTGGAGTATTAGCAACTTTTATGTAGGAAAATGCTTCCCTAAATAATAAAGTATTTTTAATGTTGCAGAATTCCAAAGTAGAGCATGATTTTTTTTTATTTTTCTATTTACAGAAAAGGGAAGTGCTACTTTTCCCATTTGTTGAGAAAGACACTTCCTTAGGCAAAAGTGAAGGTCTGACCAAGACTATTATACATTTGAGAACATCATTGTCTCTGGTGCTCTAGAGATACATGGTGGAAGAAGTGAAACCTTAGGTGTGCAAGTCAATTGTGTTAAAAATTGAAAACTTAGTAATAACTATAAAAAATAGTCTGATGTCTCAGTGGAAATAGCCTAAAAGTGCAGGAAAAATTATTTCAATGGTATTACCATACAAGACGACACTAAAAGATTTCAGATGATTGATCTATTATCTCAAAATAATGTCTCTGCCAGAATCTATGGGGTCGTTTTTTACAGACTTTGAAGAAATGTTCAATTTGGAAAAAGAAACGAACATGTCTGGACTGTGTGTAAAAGTATTATGTCATTCATTTCTTGTCTAAGAACAAAGTCTTTGAGACCAGAATGGTTTGAATTTTAGTGTTATCAGATTGATCAAACCATTGAAGCGTAAGTTTTCATTTGAAAAAGGAATGTGTTCTTTCTTGTTAATTAATACAGTAGACTCTAGGTAACAAGGTAAGCCAGGTTTCTTACTGCAGAAAGACACCTTCATGTTGTAAGGGCAGGGAGAGAATTCCCCGATCCCTCTGGATTCTTCTCAGGTTGGGTGAACAAACAAATTAAATCAAGCAGATTAGTAGGAGAGAAAGAGCGAATTTAGCATAGTATGCATCGAGAATTCACATGGCTGTAAGTTCTAAAATAAATGAGACAGACGAAGGGTGTATAGCTTTGAGCTAAGGAATGGGATAGGGGTCTGGACATCGAGGAAGAAGGTGGAGGGTCTCAAATCCCAAAGAGAGGGTAACTCATAAGACAAAACCAGACACTCCAGATATTTGCCATAATATAGATTTTCTACAACTAAAAGGTTGTTTCTGGAGATGACTCAAAATCTAGGTAATCTTCCATTTTTAAGGTAATGACAACAGTTTCTCTTGAAATCCACAGAGCCTCAGTTGATGTTTAGTTCCAATGTCAGCGTGACAAATATTAGAAAGTCTGCTTTAGGCGTCTTGGAAATAGTTGGACTATTTGTGACGTATGGCAGAGGGCGCGGGCAATACTTCATTCCTCATTACCCTCAAGTCTCTGGAAATCCTGTCAGTTGCACACAAACTTTAAGGAGGAAACTCTTTAATCTGGTCATTTGCATACTTTTTCAGAGAAAGATTATCATATTTTTCCTATTCTCTTTACCATTAGTTGACATTAAATTTCCTTTAAATATTTAACTTTTTAAAAAGTGTATGTGTGGAAAATAACTTATCTTCTACCCTTCTAGCTCTTGACTGAGAATCCCCTGACAGATTAATAGGAGAATAAAGAGAAGTTTAATAAAATGTGTACCTCCAGCATACATGGAGACACCCAGAAAAATGGAGGAATTTCCCCAGTGGCCCAAGTCACAGTCTTAAATACCATCTCCAGTGAAAGACAAAAGAAGATGGTAGTTCTGGGTGGTTACTAGGAAAATCACAATAAACAAGGGCAAGGTTGCTATGCAGATTTAAGGCCTTGGCCTTTCCCATTGATGGCATTTATAGAAATTTAGAGTCATCCTTCTTCCACTGGTACAGAGAAGTAGACACCCTTACAATGGAGGTTTCCCTTCTATTCTAAGTATATCTATCTATATCTATCTATATCTATCTATCTATAGATAGATAGATATAGATAGATATATCTTCAGAAGGGTAACTTCTAGACAGACAAAACGCAAGAAAATTCATAGGGTGCAAGACTGTGGCTGCCATGGAGATGGGAGGGAGGAGGGAACAAGAGAATGGAGGAGTTAATATGGTGGTGGTGGAGGGCACTAGAACTTTGGTGGCAGAGATGGTACACAGATTGAGGTATGAATTCAATATCCTGAAAATTACATAACAATGTAAACAAAGGCAATAATAAAACAAACCAAAAGAAAGGAAAATTCTACTCATGTCTAGAGCTTTTCATGTTTGCTGTGTTTCCTACAAGTAACCCAGTCACTCAAAATAACCCTTATACCAAAGAGCATCATTTGGGGGGTGATATAATCTACTCCATTTGCCCTTCAACTTAAAATCACGGAAGGGAAGAACCAACATAGCATTTAGAAACAACCACCAATGATGATGACTTTCAGCAATGGCGCAACCAAATCACACACTTCCCTTGATGTCCTATGGTTTGAGATGACATGTGCCACCTGGTGGATGGAAATTTTTTATTATCTACAAAGTTCAAGGAGATATCTGGCCAGACAAACCAATGTATACAAAGGAGAAACACTGTTTGATTTTGTTTGTTTTTTGTAGCTAAATAAAGTGATTGTCCTAGATATGCTCAAATTTACCATCTGGTTCTCATTCCATGTTCTCTTGGTTTCAAAAAAATCACTAGACTCAGGACTGCCTAATAGTGTTTTTTTCTGATTAAGAAGAGATGGGAGGACAGATGGTGGAAATATGTGGTGGAGAAAGTAATGGGGGACAGTGAACAACTTGAAATTAATACTCTGTTAGCAAGGATTCTGATGAATTGTTAGGTGGGAACTCTAAATCAAATGTTATCTCTAGAAAAAGTCATCACTAACAAAGGGTGGAAATTTTTGACAAAAATATATGTACATAAATATAAAAGTTCCAATTGAGTGAAGTTTATTATTAGTTGCAGTTGCAAATTTATGTATGAAGGATTATCCTAATTTCTTACATGCACTATATCATTTCAACCTTCAAACAACCCTAAGAAGCAAGTATCCCTGCTACTTCATTCTTTCAGACCCATAAATTACACAATTGCCCATTGTCAAACAAGTAATAGCCAAATGGGAGACTCAAACCAGACTGATTTTGAAGTTATTACCTGCTAAGTTACACTGCTTTCAGTGAACGTGGGTAATTGCTAATGCAGCCAGTGCATATTTCTTCCTCCATTCAAATTGGTTTTCCCAATGTTAATCTTGTTCTTCCACTTTTCCCTTAATATGTCCCTTTAACGGCTATGTAATTGAGGGAGTTTTCAAGTAATAACACAGTCAACACAGTATTGAATTCTAGATGCCATCTCCCCAATTCCTTATGTTTTCCTTCCTTATAGCATCTCCTTGCTTGCTGTACAAAATAGCATTGATCATTTCTAGCCCATCTCAGTTTTGCTAACATGCATGATTAGCTTTGCATTATACTCAGTTCTTTTAGGACATCAGTATTTGACTGACTTCACTCACCCATTGACAGTCCATGTTTTGAATTCTTTTTTTGGTTCTCAGATATATTAGTTAGTAACTTGCCAAGTTGAATTTCAATTACTCTGGTTTTCTCCTCAATTCATTCCTCTGTCATTGCAGCAATCCCCAATTTAGAATCAGAATTCATTACTGTGATGTTTTCACATTTTTCCAGATTGTCAATAAAGATGTTAAACCAGACTAGACCTTCAGAGTGACCCCTTGGTTCCTATTTGTATGCTCTTTCAGAAAGCCCATCCAGGAATAGCTTCAAGTGAATACAAACTGTGAAATCGGATTGCAAGAAGTTTCTAAACTTGTTATCAAGGGTCAAAACAATTCCCCAAGTGGTAATCAAATGAAAATGGGTTGGGATATCAGGAATAGAGCATGAAGTAAGAATTAGATAACACCGAGAAGAGGATGAAGCAATTTATTTTTTTAATTAATTTTATTGAAGGAACATTGCATTATAATGTTACATAGGCTTAAGGAATACATCCTAGTAAATCAGCCTTTTTAAACATTGTTGACATAGTGCCTAGAATATTCTGAGTTATGAAAGACAAATAATATTTTATCCAAGATTAAAAACAGTTAATAAGTGTTCTTGCTTTAATGTCTTCTGTTTGCGTGGTCCTAGGATGAAGCACATTGGTTTAACAAATGTTGAAATGAATGTATGAATGAATAAAGGAATAAATGAAATACTGAATGCCAGATGACCTCACTTATAGACAAAACAAATGAGTAGATGAAATAAAACCAACCCTTGGATACTTATAATAGAACTGAGGTTACCAATCAGGAATGGGTGAGGGGCAAGTGATAGCCAAACCCACTGGGCAGTGGTGAAGAACACTTGGTGATTTGGTGGAGGGCAGGATGTGTTGACATACTCTTAGGAATGGGGAGCCTACACATGTGGGAAACAACCATGCATATGTGTAGACATAGGATTTAATGTGTAAAATAATAGTTTCTATAATAAAAAAATTTTAAAAGTAGTTAATACATTACTTTCATAGCACAGGTTTGTTTTTATTGCTTTAAATTCATAATAATGAAAGAGAACATTGCTTCCATTTTCCATGTAGTGCATAGGAATGATGAAGTACACAGTGACCTGACAAAGCCACACTGTCTTTTCATCAGACCAAGGTCCACTAATCTCCACTAGATCTAAAATTTGGCTATGAAACTGTGCCTTATGCACAATAAATATTTGTTTAGTAAAAATTCTTCATCATCAAATCAGGGACTGCCATGAGGATTTACGGGGTGCATGTTTTTATGTGATAGATTGTATTTTTATCTTGTTCTTACCTCCCTTTCCCCTTTCATAGGGGCACTTGACTCCTGCTGATTATACCTGAAGTGAAGACATTCTGTATCCATTTGCTAGGATTGTCATAGTAAAATACCACAACACGAGTGGTTTAACCAACAGGCATTTATTCTCTCACAGTTCTGGAGACCAGAAGTCCAAAATCAAGGTACTGTTAGGGTGGCTCTGGTGAGGACTCTCTTCCTGGTGTGTAGATGGCCACCTTCTCTCCATGTCTTCATATGGCCTTTCCTTTACGTATGTAGAGAGAGATCTCCGAGAGTCTCTTCTTCTTCTTAGAAGGACACCAGTCCTATCAGATTAGAATCTATTATAAAATTTTATTAATAACCTGAAAATGTGTGCAAATTAAAACATGGATACTTTATGAGCTTGACTAATATTGTTTTGTGAAAAAGTCAAATCTACTGCTCTAGGCCTGTACTAGGCTTATACTTACAATGTTTTAAATTTTCAAATGTCATGCTAATTGCAAAATGACTCAATACAGGCTAAGAAGTTAATGCAACAATGCAGGTGTGCATGCTAAGGAGAACTGGGACATCCATGGAAACATGTGACTGAACAGTTGGCCATTTCACTGGCAGGCTTCAAAGACAGAGATTGGTTTATGCTTTTCACTCTGCACTCATCTACATATGTGGATAATGTATACATTAAATGGCCTCATTTAACTTTATCTCCCTACAGCTACAATCTCCAGATATAATCACATTTGGGGTTAGAGCCTCAACACATAAACTTGGGAGAGGCAATATAATTCAGGCCATAACACTTGTTGATACTGCCTGTTACCTCCATGATTTGTTGGGAAATATTCTGACATAGCCGTGTTCCATTTTTCCTTGACCCTCCTCTCAGATGCTCCAATCACAACCCACTCCCCCAGGTTTAAGAGTTGGTGTCTCCAGGTACTTGACACTCCTCACCACTATATTGCACTGCTGGGCTTTGGAAGACATAAAGTGGTTCTTACCTCATGACCCTGGGCAACCCCACCTGAGCCTGTGCTGCATGATTAAGAGTGAATAGTCCTTTGAGGAGAACTAGGTAGGACCTTTGGCTGCTGAACTTGTGTTGTTTGGAGAAACCCTCAAATTCTTGTCCACCAGAATTTGTGAATGTGACCAAATTTGGAGATAGGGTTTCTGCAGATGTAATCAAGATAAAATGATGGATGAGGGAGCACCTTAAATCCCTTGACTGGTTTCATTTTAAAGGGAAGGAAAGCAGACATATACCTAGAGAAGACATCTGTGTAAAGATGGAGGACTACAAGTCACTGAATGCCAAGAATTGTTGGCAGTCAGTCATCAGCAGCTGGGAGAGAGACACAGGATAGATTTTCCTTCTAAGCCCCTAGATGGTACCCTGCTGACACCTTGATTCCAGACTCATATACCCGAGAACTGTGATAGAATGAATTTCTGTTGTTTTATGTCACCCAGCTTGTGGTACTTGTGTTAAGGCAGTTCAAGGAAATTACCCACAAAGTTCCACTATAAGTTCCTCCAAGGAAACTACTTTTTCCATGCTGAACTCAAACAGTTAAACATTTATGGAAAAAAGTACACAGTGATATGAATTAGTCATATTCTAAATAATCTTAACTGATCACTCAATGAATCTCAAATGAATAGCCAACATGATCCCATAATCTCACTTCATGTTTAACATCTCATTGTCCAAAATTCCTATCTTACATCCTTTACTCTCTTCAAATGTTCTCCCCTGCCCCTCTGCAGATGACCTTATACATTAACAAGAGCAATCAAATGGGAGCTCTTCTCTATATATCATTAAATCTGTTATCTTACTTCTACTATACTCATATTTCTTCATTTCCCTCTTGTTTCTGTAGATTAAGTCTTCCTGTTTCAATCTAGTAGCATTCTCTCTGCTTATACCCTAGATCTAAATACCTTCTTCTCAGATTCTCAGGCATGTTCTACCTGCTATATCCTCATACCCAACTCCTTCATCAATTTCTCTTTCCTTACTGGGTAATCCCCAACAAAATAACACATTGCAATATCTCCTAGTTGAAGTGAAAACCCTTTGACCTCATTTCACCTCCTATTTCTATCTTTCTTCTCCACATTTTGAATGGATGTCATACTTTATCTTTAGTATTCAGCTCATGATAATTGTACTTTCATCTAGACCACTTCACTAACACTCATTTTGTTAAGGTCTCTAATTCAATAGATTCATTTTTTAATTTCCTTGATCTTTCAGCTGACTACTCATTCCTTTTTGAAAGGATTTCATCTATTGGTTTCTGTGACACCCTCTCCTTGTTTTACTTCTGTTTTGTAACCCTTTCCTTCTCAGATATTAGTTTCAGGGATCTCTCCTAGTCACCTTTTATCTGTTATGATAAACCTCATGCACTCCATGGATTTTAATGTTAAGCCAAGGACTCACATAATTATCTCCAGTCCTGCCACCTTAAACTCCAAGTTGCCATATCTAAGGACCTAATCTCCATTTGAATATATAATAAACATCTCAAACTTAATGTGACCAAAGAGAACTACTATTTCTCTATATCTCTATATTCTTCCTTGGAATCTCTATCCCACTTAATGCACCATTATCCATTCTGTTCCTCCAGCAGAAAATGTGATTAATTTATTTTTCCTTTGCATGTTCCCATCCAGTTCATAAGCAACACTCATTAAGGACATGTTTAAGATATTTTCTGAATTTGACCAACTACTGGCCATCTCCATTCCTGTTGACCTCATCGAAGCCACCGTTAACTATCATTTAAGCTATTGTGATAGTTTCTTATTCTCTTTGCTTTCATCATGATGCTTTCATTCTTATCTTCTACCCTCTGCACAGAAAACAGTGTGATCTTTTAAAAATATTTAAAATTTAAATCTGATGTGAATTTCCCTTCTTAAAGCTCTAAAATAGGTTTTCCTCTGTGACTCAGGCAGCTAAAACTATGCAAGTGGTGGACCCAAGTTTGAGACTAAAACAAAATAAAACAAAAATATACCTTAAAAAAAGCTTTCAATGGCAATGAGAATAAAATCCAATCTCTTTTGCCTGCTTTCATTGTCCACTTTCTGGGATCTGGCCTCTGACTAGAATTTTAATTTCACCTCACCCAGCACATTCTAGCCACATTTGTCTTCTTTGTTCTTTGGTTGAACATCTGTGGTCTCTTAGAATGTTCTTTCACCCAGATCTTCACCTTTTTTGCCAGGCAGACTTGCTTAATTTAAATATTACCTTCTTAGTGAGATGATCTCTGGCTATAATTTAAAATAGTCACATCTTGGTATTGATCTATCATACCAGGTCTCCATAGAACACTTTGCTATCATCTGACATTGTCCATGTGTGTGTGTGCACACATGTGTGTGTTTGCTTGTTTCCTCCTTTATCTGTAATGTCCATGACAGCAACGACATTTTCTGCCTTGTTCACTTCAAAAACAAGTTGTATGAACATGGCTTGACAGAGTAGCTGTTGAATGAGTGAATAAAGGAAGGTCTGAAGAAATTATTGCCACGATTGCATTCGTGGGAATTTCCAAAGATCACCAAATCACAGAGAATCCTTTCTTTTGTTTGCTGAGATAATGCAATGAGAGTATCTTCCGTAGCTTTGCCAATGGTCATTGTGTGAAATGTTGGCATATACTTATTCTTTCATCAACCTCAATGTTTAATCTATTAAACCCTACAATGGGTGAATTAACAGTATGGTCAAGATATATAGATTTTTACCTGCTTCAAGGGCTACAAGATAATTAAACTTAAAATGTAGATTACACCAGCAATAGTGTGTCATAGACCTCAGGGGCAAAATACTTCCCTTGATAGCTCAATGTTGCCTGAAATTCCCTCACCTAGGTTAAGTTTTCCTTTTCAATCAGAGACAAAGTTTAAAGATAAAAGATGTGGAAAGAGTTGGGTGGACAAGTACCACAAATAATACCTAAGAAGAGGTTGAGAGAAACCACCTACAAAGGGCAGAGTTACGGAAGATCCATTTCTCAGTCTCTGGCTTCCTTTACCACTTTTATTCTGATATGGAAATGAAAGTGAGGATCTAGAGAGCTGTCTGATTCTGAAATGTTAGCAAATAATAATAAAATACTACATTACACATTCTAACTGCCTTTGTGCCTCTTCCTTCACTTGTTTTGGTCAAATTCCATTTTTCTCTTGCTCATATATATTCCTTTCTTCATTTTCTCCAGGTGTTGGTATTCCCTTTCTCCCTATAAATTTTCATAGGCTCTTCTTTATATGTGAAAACCATATTTCTGTTCGGTATTTTTTTCCCACCAAAATCCCTTTCTTGTAAATTTGTTTTTAGAATTATGCCACATCAACTCTTTTGAATTCAGCCCCCTAGTGAAATTCTTCCCTTAAGAGATCAAGGGCTGAGTGACAGCTCAGCGAAGAAGAGGCACGAGGCAGAGAGTCCATCACATCTTCTCGTCCATGAAACCTGTCTTCCCTTCAAAGCAGATTTCTGACTTGCTCGTTTGGTCTGGTTTTTGTTGTCGTTGCTGTTTTATTGTCCTTCAATCATAAACCCAGTGGACAAAGGACTGTCCCTTCCTTTACATACTTCCTTTAAGTACCTTATAAATAACAACACCTGTTTTATAGTCTTTTTCTAATGTTATCTCAATTGCTCACCGTATGCGTGTCTTTTTTTCATCATGATATATCCCCATGCTGTTTTGATTCAACTATTTTCAGTGAGGGTCACAGAGCTGGTGTCAATTCAAGTGTTCCGAGCACAGAGCCGAAGATAGGGATCTAAACATAGCAGTTGTATATGCTCGCACCACACTTGAAATTGAAATTCAAGCTGTATTTTATCAGAGCGCCTCTATTTCATATGTAAGTAAAGGAAACAAAGACAAGGTGAGAGTTGTATTGGGATACCGAAGTAAAAATAGATGTTAATAGAATTGAATAAGATAAGGTACCTAGATCCACTGTGTAAAATGCATTTGTATACACACACAAAATAATAATGTGTTATACGGACAGTTGATTTTTCTCACCTTCAGCTAGCTGACTGCTTTTAATCTTTCATGGAAAAATTCTTCGATTTGCCTATCAAGTAGGAGAGGAGGAAGGGTAGTAAAAATAGCTTAGTGTTTTCCTCTTTATGGTTCTAATTGGGGTTGTCACATTTTGTTAAAGAAAGTGAGTGAAGAATAGAGTCAGTTGTTTTCATAATTATGTCCTGAATTATCTTATTATCCTTATTTCCTCAGGTAATGAATAAAGCTAGTCAAGATTGCATATGTCCTGTGCTCAAAAAACTATTTGCTCTTTAAACAACATCATTAGTAATCAATATTGCTAATTGACTGATATATAATATCAAGCATTGCTCTATATTTGAAGTTTAAAAATCTGTATTTTCTTTATCTTGGTCAAATCTCAATGATATCTCTGAGAAGAAATAAAAACAGAAACATACCCACTTTAGAGATGGGCAAACTGAGAGTCAGAGTCATTTGCAGCTATGATTACTATCAGGGGTTGCTGCTCAGAGTTTAAAAAGAAGTTCTCTTGGGGGAAGGGAGAAACTCCCTAACCCTGATTGGTAGCATTTTCTATACTTGCAGTCTGAATACTCTTACCAGGACTGACTTCAGATTCTCAATATGAAGTCACTAAACATGAATTTGAAGAAATGCACTTCACTGGATCGTACACATCCTGCACAACACCCTACTGCAATTTCATGACAATTGGTGGTCGCAATTTTAAGAATGCATTTCTCTTTCTAAGGTTCTTTATGTCGAGTGATGGTGTCAGAAGCAGGAACCAGTCTGAATAAAGGAGAAAAAACACCGAGGAAGAACTAGGCGGTGGATCTGATGTGTGGCTGCCTCTCAGGGAACGAAAACAAGAGCTGACACCCTGGGCCTTGTGATGTGTAGGGACCTGGGGACTCAGGGGCCTCTGCCATGAAAGTCCAGGGTCTCCCTCTGGAGAGCTGTCTGTTTCATGCCTTAGTTACTGATAACACTTCATTCTCTCATTTGCATTAAAGTCCTAGTTCCCAGGGGAGATCACCTGGTGGGCCCATCTTGGATCTATTGCTCAGCAGAATGCTTCCACGGAGTACATGCCTGTTGGTGCCTCACCCTCATCTGACATAAGAGTTTCTGGGGAAGTAGGAAGCATAATGAGATTTCCATCCCATTCAATATGGAATTATGTATTAATCTGTGCTATTGCGGTCCAGTGCCCATGAACCCCTTTTCCAGATAATCCAATGTCAGCAACCCTGCCCCGCTGGAGGGCAGCTGTCTCAGGATGCTACATTCTTGGCCTATATTGGCCTGTATTCTTTGAATATACCACAGCAGTATCCCCTATGGACAACATCAGGGAAGAGAGACAAGAGAAGGAGAACTTCTACTTAAAAATGGGGAAGGAGGTTAAAAAGGAGAGACTTTCAGTTAAATATGTAGAATTGATGTCACGCATTCAAACAATTAATTCTGCCCCTTCCCCAAACCTCACCAAGATGACAATGATGGGGAATTTAGCAAAAGCTTATAAGATAAAAAGGAGTAGAGAGAAGAGTGCCCAGATTTTGGAAATTAGAAAATAAACAGGCAAGTGGTGACTGACTTGGGAATGCAGGGACACAGAGGGACAGGCAGGGGCATTGAGGGACAGGCAGGGAGGGAAAGCCACGTGATGCTACAGCAAAGATATCCAGAAATGGAAAGCACTACATACCTTTGAAAACAGGGTTTGCATGCGACTAAAGACAGAGATTGTCTATGAGTATTTAGGGACACCATCCTCCTTTCCTTTCAATCCTGACTCCAGCTCGCCCTTCCTGGCAGAAAGCGAGAGACTTACTCTACGGAGAATCTGAAATAGAAGAAATCCAGACTAAGAAATTCCTGGCTGAGGGCAGGGGCCTCAAAACCAAGGGCATTAAATGAAACTCCAAACCTTCTATGGACAATTAGATCTCTGATTGCCTTTCTAATACCTGGCTCCAGAATTCTTGCACTAGATGCCACTGAGAATGAGAAAAGCAGCCCGTGGACCCAGGGCTGAGCTCCCAGTATCTGTTAGCACTTTGCATGGCTGGACTTAAGACAGATGTGTGACTAGAGCGGTCACACAGGCGGTTCCCTGCTTTGTGACCACCATCTTGAAATTCTTTATTTTTAATTAATTTGCATTTGTGCTTTGGAAGTGAAGCTGAGGAGACAATGAAACGAGCACCGTGGGACTGGAACTTGGGCTCAGGTGTGGGTTCTGACTTCTGTCAGGTAGCCCATCCACCATCCCATCGCTGCTTAGCCTCTGCTTCCATGTCCTTTCATGACCTGCTCCTGCCTCCAACATGGTGGCACTGGGGCACCGCCCTCCAGTCCCTCAGGGGCTGATGCAGGTGTGTGTGTAGGGTTGGAGTCACACGTGAGTTCCAGGCGAGCAGTGCCAAGACGTGTTCTGCAAAACCACTTACCTACTGCCCACCCGCGTACCAGCACAGATGTACCCCCACTGGAGCAGCAGAAAGTCTGCTGAGGTGGTGTCTTCTTTTCTTATTTATTTTGTTACTATTGACTAGGGTTTTATTTTCCTTTGAGAATGATGAAAGCATTTGAAATCTGAGATAAAGGTGAGTGTCTCCAGGCAAGTTTAGGTGTTTTCTCAGTTGCTTAGGGGTGCTGCCCACCCATGTTGTTTTTTCTAAAGTAGCATCCTCTTAGTACGGTGGGGGTGGGGCAGCTTTTCATTGTGGAAGTTTTATGTTCCTGCTTCTATCTATCTGCCAGTGGTGCTTCAAGTCGTTATGAAGAAGTCACTCAAAGAAGTGTCCCCAGATGGAAAACTTTATCCTAAATGAAATTGTTAGCTCAAGGTGCTTTGCATTTCACAAGTAGTTTGATCTGGGATTTTACATTCTCCCAGGGGTCAAAGGGTAGCTCCAAATTCTCAGATGTTCTTGTTTTTTGTTTCCCCCTCTACGGTTTGCTCGGAATCAAGGGTTGAGACAGTTGATCTTCCCTGCGCATCCAAGTCTGGAGACGGTGTTTCTTGTTTTCGGTTATGTTGGGTGGAGACCATTTGGAATCTCCTCCTCTAGAGTGTCACCTGCTACATTGCCCGCTGTGGTCACCCTGGACATAACAGTGTGTTCCCAACATGAAAAGAAGATGGTGGAAATGAAAACTCAGGGGCTCCTGGTGCAGCCAAAGCTCCAGCATCAAAGCTGAGTCTCGTGCTTTTTGACCTCAGTTCCTAAGAGTTGATTCCTTGTTTTTCCTACTTCATCTAAGATTTCAAGTCATTTTCAGAAACTAAGTGATCTACTTATCTTAGTATATGAAATTCTTTCAAAGGCATCAGTACTTACCAATATCTTACCTTGATTATGAAAAACATGTCATATGTTATAGTACCTTTACGATAAAGGCAAAGAGAAAATAGAGCACTTGGAAGTAACACTAATACTTAGTATAATGACTTGTCAAGTGTATGAGAGCAAGACAGGTTTGTATTTGAATTCCTGTGGTACTGCCTGCATTGATTTAAGTAAGTTAATAAGGACCTTTAAACCTACATTTTGTCCTTTATAAATGGGGTGAGAATAACAACTTCCAAGGTGGTTGAGAGGATTAAAGAAATTATCCATGTTACTCATCAGCCTTTCTCTCTTCTTCTGCTATCAGGTCTCCTCTAATCCTCTTTTTTTCTGTTCTTTTCCTTTAAAAGAAATTCTGGTCCTCCTTTTAACCTTGCAGTGGGCCTCTTAATAAAAGCTGGACATATCTAGATGCCAGGTTAAATTTTAATTAAATGTGTAAGGGAAGTTGAGTTAGGAAGCAAGTTAAAACACACCCTCAGAGGCAGAACTTAGAATCCCCTACAGAAGCCTCAGTTGTAAGTGTCCCTTCTGTGTCCCATACCCTTCATATTTACCCAGATGTATAACATTGTGATACTCTTACCCATTTAAGAACACAGAGAGTGTACTAAAGATAACCCCATTTGGAATCTTTCCCATATTCGTTAAAACATAGGCAAAACAGACAAATCCCATTTGCTCTCATGTCAAAGAACTCCCAAACTCCAGAACAGAAATCAGACTCATCAAGATGGGAAATGGAAAACTGTCTGAGGTGAGTAGACAGACTTGCTCTTGGTGTTATTCGAGTTTGTGCTAAGCTGCTGAGAACAGTTAAGAACACACAGACATGGTGTCAGTCCAGAATATGCACATTTATTTTCTATGAATTATCTAACTGAGAGAGGAGAGAACACTGTGTTTTCTGCTCTCAACTCCACCAAAGAGCATATATTCCACCATGTACTCTTTTCCATGTGAGTGTGTTGTTGTGGAGGTAACATTAATTTAAAACTCTGCATATGTTTCAGAAGTACAGTTCTACTCCTGGACAAATGTATATTCATGCCATGTCCACCACCAAAGGTCTAGCGACCATCCATCTCCATCCAATAGACTCTCTCTTCCCATTCCTTCCACCTTTCACTCTTGCCTTTCTGGTAGCCACCATTCTGATGTTGGAATTCAAGCACTCAGTCTAGTTTTGTTTTGTCAGTTTGCTTTGTTTCTCTCTATTTTACAGATGAGTGAATCATAAAGTACTTGCCTTTCAATTTCTGACTCATTTCACTTAGCATAATCCCCTCGAGTTCCATCAATTTTGTCAAAATGGCAAGATTTCATCTTTTTTATTTTCTAAAAAAACTGGGTAGTGTTCAAATCATTGTGTATATAAGCCACATCTTCCTTATCTACCCATCTGGAGATAAGCATTTAGGTGTTTCCATATCTTGTTGTGACTAATGCCGCAATGAACATAGAGGTGCATATGTATTTTCAAATTAGTGTTTTTGTAGTCTTAAAGGACATGAATTCCTAAGTGAGAATGAAATGGATGTTGATCTTGGGAGCCTCTGGTTGAATGATCATCTTCACAATATTGAAAATTATTCATGTTCCTAGATATGTTATTCATACAAAAAGGCCTTTAAATGCAAGTCAGTATCTTCAGTTGTGTGGATCTGCTGAAAGCAGCAATCTGTGGTAATATGAGGAGGGATCTGGCTGCATTGGACTTGGAAGAGAAGGAAAGCTGCCTTTATTTGGGGGACTGTCAGAGGATAATTCTTTATATATGTTTTTGGACAAACAGGCTGATTTTTAGATTCTAACATGATACAATGCAACTCTACTGTGATTTTTTAAAATTATATATACAAAAAAAATCTATATGTGTTATATGTATTTGTATGTTATTAGATTGGTAAAAGTGAACACTTTATACACATCAAAACTAAAAGATTAAAAATAATTTGGATGAAATTAACCAACAGCTGCAGCAATCTATCCTCGAAATATATGAAAATTCTCTATTTTTCCCAAAATCTCACTCTAGGCACAAGATTTTTTTTAAATCAAATATTGAGGAGATTAACTTATAGCTGCAATAAAATAAATGTTGATCCACCTAATTGTAATAGGTCCTGGTAAAGTTCTAAGAAATAAGTGCAATCTCACAAAAATGGATTAGAATCAGAATTTTTCAGGGCAAAGTAAGCACTGTTCGGGAGGTAGAGGGGCTTTTCCTACTTCCTATCACCCAGCAGATAACTAATGCATAGACATGCTGGCATGCAGTGTTCATAGAGGGACCAGGACCCTCTGTAGACTATTTTACTCAAGATGTGGCAGATTGGATATTCTACTTATAAAGAATTGTATTCTAGGAGGTCTTGATTGACAGTGGTGGGTACTTTTGCACAACATCCTGATGGAAACAATGAGAAGTAGCAAGTGTGCGCTAGATGCCAAAAGGGTCTACAGCAATTTGTTTGAAAGAATGTATTTGCCATTTAATGATAAAACTTGCAACTAACCATCTGTTTCAATATCAGCATCCTGCTATTGGTCAGCCCTGTAAAAATGAACATCTTGTTTTTGATGAGCACCATTTAGGTTTATCTGAACATATGAAACCTTAATGGTAATTTAATTCAACATTTATTGTTTATCTAGAATGTGAACAGCATGGTAGTAGTGGGAGAAAGACTGGGAAAAATTTCCTATTCTCAAAGTGTTTGCAAGTTTGCAAAACAGACAAAGAATGCCTGGAGAGTGCTTTCGTAGAAGCTGCAGTGAGTTGATTTTGACCTATTACACAGAGCTGGAAATAAAGATGTAAGAGACACCACCCCTGCTCTCAAAGAGATGATGATAAGGTTGTTTGGGGTTAGTGAGTAGAGACAGAAATACAGAGTTGCAATACACAGTTCTAAGTGCTATCATAGAGAAAAAAAATCATCCAGGTTATGTTGAGTCACGGGTGGGACGTATCCTACCCTATCCTCCATTGGAGGCATCAAAGCGTTGGCTAATGGACTGAGTTTTTAAAGGGTGAGATAAGAAAGGAAGAATATGAGAGAAGGACATGCCAAACAGAAAAAGAACAAATACTGGAACAAAATATTACATTAGCAAATCATAAATGTGCAATACATGATGTATTCAAGGATCTGCAAACATTTTAGTGTGGACACAGAGCAGAGGATGAGGAAGCCAGAGGTGAGATGGGAAAGGTGAGCTGGGACCAGGTCATGAAGTCCTGTGTGCCAGACTGAGGAATTTGAACCTTATTCTCAAGGGCATTTTTAATCATGCCATCATGATGATCAAGTGTATATATCTGAAAGGTGAATTTGGCAGAGAAGCAGAGAATGGCTAAAAAAGGAGAGAGTTGAACGTTGAACATGGAGATCAATTAGAGGATGCTCTGGCTATCATCCAAAAGTCTGGAAGTAATAAATGCTGGCAAGGGTGTGGAGAAAAGGGAACAATTTTGCACTGTTGGTGGGAGTACAAATTGGTGTAACCCCTGTGGAAAACAATATGGAGATTCCTCAGAAAGTTGAAGGTGGAAATCCCATATGATTCGGTCATCCCACTCCTAGGTATTTACCCAAAAGATATAAAAACATGATTCACAGAGACTTATGCATCCCCATCCTTATTGCAGCCCTATCCAAGCCACCTAAGTGCCCAACATCAGATGAATGAATCAAGAAGATGTGGTACATATATACCACGGAATACTATGGTCATTAGAAGAGATGAAATCCTGTCAATTGAATCAACATATATGGATCTAGAGCGGATTATGCTAAGTGAAATAAGTCACAAGAAGAAAGATTGATAACAGATGACTTCACTCATAGGTGGAACGTGAATAGATAAAACAAAGGAACAAATGAAACAAAACCTACCCTTGCACACTTGCAATAGAATCCCCAGTAAGGATTGGGGGTGGGTATGAGGAGGCCAAGTGGTAGTGGAGCCCACTGGACAATGGTGAAGAACACTTGGTGCTTTGGTGGAGGGAAGACTATCTGAGGAATGGAGAACCTATACGTATGAGTTTATTTTAATGGATGGAATAAGTTGCTACAATAAAAAATGAAAAAAAAAGTTACTGCAACAGTCTTGTGGGGAATGATGAGGCACTGAACCAAGACAGAGTTCATATAGAGAACAAGAGCTAAGTTAAGGCAGAGAACACTTAGAACCTGGTAACTGATAGAATATGGTGACTCTCAAAGCATCACTGAGAGTGCTGCTGTTCCTCAAGATGGTGGCCTTATGAGGGCATCTTTAAACAAGTAGGTTATGTGTTTGGTCTTGAACCTGAGATGTTTGAGATGGATATGTCTGTCCAGGGGCAGCTGAATCTATGAATTAAGGCTCAGCAGAGCGGTTGGAAGCATTGAATCAGGAAATGTCTCAGGTGACTGAAGAAGCTGTGGGTGTTTTGAAAGCATTGAGGTGCCTCAACTTGAAAACAACAAGAAACTAGTGAGGAGAGTGTGGGATGGGGGTGAGGATGAGGTCTATGCATAGGGATAAGGAGGCAGGAACTTACATAAGGTCAAGGAATAATGAGGGACTAAAAAGTGGTGACAGAAATTGGAGAGAACTCTTTCAAGGTTGACTCTGAAAGGAAGGAGAATAAGCAGACCTAGAGATAAAATCAAGAAAGGATCTTCCCCTTGATCAGTGGGAGAGGCTTCAGGTAACTATATTAAACTGAAGTTAGTGAGGGAGGAAAGAAAGAGAGAGAGAGAGTGAAATTTTCCCCCCAGAGATGGGCAGGTAGAGACAGGGATGTAAAGCAGAGATGGAGTAGCTTTCAATTAAAGACAGAACTTGTTCAGTGAAAATAGAATGAAGGAGATTAACTGGTCAATTTCACGTGTCAACTTGACTGGCCTAAGAGATTCCCAGATAGCTGGTAAAACATTTCTGGGTGTGGCTGTGAAAGTGGTTCTGGAAGAGATTAGTGTTTGAATCAGTAGACAGTATAGAAGATGGCCCTCAACTTTGTGGATCAGCATCACTACACCGGATGAGAAATTAACTAGAACAGAAAGGGAGAGGGATGAAAATTTTTCTCTTTCTTTGCTCGAACTCAGGCATCCATCTTCTCCTGCCCTTATTCATCGGCAATCCTGGATCTGAGACTTTTGGGTTCAGACTGGGATTTACATCATAAACCTGATTCTCAGAAGTTTGGACTTAATCTGCATCATACCACCAGCTTCTCTGGTTCTTCTACTTCATAAGGGAGGTCATTGGACTTCTTAACCCTTCATAATCATGTGAACCAATTCCCACAATATATATCCTATCCATCTATCTAATTTTATTTTTTATGCTTTTATGGAGAACCCTAATACAGAAAGTATGGGTGAGTTGCTTGCATCACAGATGCAGAGTGTCTGTGGGTTGAGAAACTGGAAGCCAACAGGATTCAAGACACATGGGCTCCATTTTCTCTATGAAGTAGGAGGAAATGCAAGACAGTGATGATAAGGATGATAATATATAATATTAGAAGCAGAAGAGGAGAAGGAAAAAGCTGGAAGTCCATGTATGAGATAAAAATCATTCTGACAAATAAATAGGATAACATTTTGTGAAGGAGGTGGTACTAGATTAAACCCTAATGTGAACAAGATTTAGGAAAATGAAGAAGAAATGGTAAGTTCCAGGAAAAAGGACTGGTGTGAGCAGAAGCAAAAAATAGAAGAGTAAAGGTCATGTCAACATCACTAACTCACAGAGTTGAGAATGTTTCCTAGAAAAAGAATACATGAAGGAAATTGTACAGATATAATGATTCAAAAATGTTATATTTATCTACATGTCTCTGGCATCCAACATAGTTCTGGCACCAAGATGGGTCCTCAACAAACACATGTTGAATGAGTGCGGTGATGAATGCTTTTAAGAAGTCATCTGCTTCAAAGCAAATTATAAAAATTAAAATAAGCATTCAAAGACAAGTTATGAATACTAATTCCCTTTACTTAAATAGCAAAATATCACTAGTTGGCTTTTGATTATATAAGTGTTTCTGTTACTATTGCTAAATGATAAGCTCTCCAGAAACTCTGATGGTTAAAAAAGCAAATTTTTAAAAATTAAGTGTCATCCATTCTGTAGGGGAGGAATTCAGGCAGGGCTCAGCTGGGAAGTTCTACAGTTGGTATCATTGAGATTACTCAGTGTTACTCAGCATATAGATGAGTTAGTCTGAGGGTTCTGAGTGACTCTTCTTAGGAATTCAGCACCTTGATGACTGTGTCTGTGGACTGGAATAGCTACAAGTAACCTCCCCAGCATAGTGATGTTGAGTAGTTGGGCTTCTTAAATGTTAGCTGGCCTTTCATTAGTGGTTCTCAGCTGGGACCTGGGGGACAACTGGAAGTAACTGGAGGAAGTTTTGGTTGTTGCAGTTGGGGCAACAGTGCTGCTGTCATCTGATGGGCAGAGGTCCGGGATTCTGCTCCACATCCTCAATGCACAAGACATTGCCCCACTCAGTCCTCCCCACAAAGAGCCATTCAGCCCAAAATGTCAATAGAGATGAAATTGAAAATCTCTGCAGTAAATCAATGACCCATGAGAAAGGGGCAATAGGTGTAAGACCCTTCTGAAGTCAGGTTAAGTTTCCATCTCCTTATTGTATTAGTTACAAGAGATTTAGTAATATGATTTAGATTCAAGGGGGAAGGGAATAGACTTCCCTTGATGAAGGGGGATTGAGAAGTTGCATTATGCTAGAACCTGTGGATGGCAGAGCTTGAAAATTACAACTTGCCCTAACAGATATGGAAAGATAAAACTTCAATAAAGGACATTTAATCATAAGAGAGTTTGGAGTTTAAAATAAATAAAATACAGACCGGGGAAAATGGATCTAGTCAATATGCTTCCTAGAACAAGCTTCTACTCAATAGGAGAACTAAATGGGAAAACCGCCTCTCTCATATCTCTGTTCTAATTCACAAATAGCAAATCAGGGATAAGAAGAACTGACTTCTCCTTTTGCTGTTTCCTTAAGACACTAGGCCTTGGATTTTTACTGTTGCTGGGAGCTGAGGTTACCAGTGTATGTCCAGCAGATACTCATTTTCTGAGCTCTTGGTGACCGTGACGTTTATAAAGAACTGTTCTTTAGCTTCAGTTCAATCTTGTATTAGTCTCCCCCTCAGGGCTCTAGGGCAGGACTCCCGTGAAGCCTTGTCCACTAGGCTGAGACTAATCTGAGTGATACACTCAGTGCTCAAAACCACTTCTTCCCTTCTACCTGGGCCTTGTGTCATTTCTCCAAATGTCAGAGCCTCTGTTCTGCCTTCTATCAGCCTGAGCTCTTTCCCAACAGGCTCTTGATTCTCAGTTATAAGGTATCAACATGTCAAGTTTGATTTGCAGTTGTATTTTGTGAATCTTTAAAAAGAGTTGAACAAGTTGTCAGATCTTAAAAATTACAAAATGTAACATAAAATGGAAAAACTTCCTTTCTTCTTTTGAAACCCTGGAAATCAGGAAATCGTGGACCCGCAATCTTGATGGTGACACTTGTCTGGAGCGGCACAGCATTTACCTTAGGAGGTAATTTGTGGTCAAAAATGTCTATGAAGTGTTGCCCAGGAGATTCCCCATTTGAAAAGTGCAGCAGGAAGGAAAACAAGCAGATAGGCAGGCAGACAGAGAAAGGATGAAGCATTTCATTTATTTTATTTAGTTGTTCATCTTGGTTGTTCCCCCAGGCCCCAGACTGTGAACCCAGGTCTTTGGGATGGAGACCTAACGGCTAAGCCTGTAGGACATGCTGGAGAGTCCCCATTTTTGATTTAGATCTAAATCTAAATCTTGGCATGTTGGCATATTAAAATCCCAGTAGAGCCCTGAATAATACCTATAATGATAATAACAATTATTTTATTTTGTTTAATGCAACACTGTCCCGTGAGCAAGAAATATTTTAATTTTTTAAAAATTATATATACTTTGAAACATGTAGAAGCAAAATCTAAGCAAGTCTTAGTGGGAGTCCCTGCTTCAGACCTGTATGCAAGTGCTTGAATTTGGGATCTCTGGTACATGATACAAATGGAATTGTTTTGGCAGAAATGGTCACAATAATTTGGCACTCTTGCCTTTCCTTGATCACCCTCCACAGTGACTTTGGTCTTGGATAATGACTTGCTTTGGCTAATGGGGAAACAGGAAATATATACAATGTTGACTTGTGCATTAGCTCTTGCCCTCAGTTGCTGGGATTAGAATTCTCAGACCACCTTTTTAATAAGTCTGAGCTAGCCTGTTGGAGCAGCCATGTGGTGGACAAACAGGGTGACCCAGCCAACAATCCAAACCAACCATTAGACACATGAACAAGCTGTTTGGGACCATATGGTCCACAATAGTCCAACATGATTGCTGAAAATATATGTGAGCTCAGCTGACATCATCCGGAACAGGTAAATCTGTCTCCACTGAAGCCTGCGCAAATCACCAATGCACAGAATCATGAGCACATGAGTGTATGCCATTTGAAGTTATTTAATTTTATGATTGCATAGTAGTCGAAGACAGATACCGATCACAATCTGATATTAGTCTTGATGGTTTCTTTACTGTCATTCCTTGTAGGAATGAAGACTCATGACTGTAAGAGCTTGGGGATCTGGAGTAAATAACACTTGAAATATTTTTAAGAATGAAATATTTCATACATTTCAATATTTCTACACAAAAGAGAACTCATTTAAGAAACCACTGAACTTGAATTCCTGCTTCAAGAACTTTACATTTATAGCCAACATTGTTCCACTTATCCTGAGTGAAACTCTATCTGAACATAGCCACCCCATTAGATACAAGGTATGTGGGTCTGATTTTTTTAACTCAATTGATTCTTAGTCTACTAGAGAGAAAAAATGACTTAAAGGCCTTTGAATTTTCTTCCTAAATACATCATTACAAATGAAGCCGCCAATTTTACCCGTAAAAATCTAATCCTTTTAAAATCTTGGCATGTTATTTTTAAAGACTGCTATAGATTAACTGCATATTATGAATGCAGTCCACAGTCTTAATAAAGAGAAAACTCCCACTTGATTTAAAAAAAAGGTGCAATGAAAATTAATGAGCAAAGAAAAAGAAATGAAAGAAAATGCAAGATTAAAACCCAAATTATTTTTTATGTGAAATTATTAACACAAAATTAATTCAGTGCAAAGATCAAAGGTCTAATATTTTGTGAGGAAATCAAAGAATTTGCCATATGTGCATGGGGAGTCTACACATCTGTAGCCTACCCACTCCTCACTGGATGGCTGGCTTCTTTTAATGTAATCTGCTCATGCTCTGAATCAAGTTTCAGTCCAAAGGACCAACATTTGAACATCGGCCCTTGTTCTTCAAAGCTGTTTGACTACCTAGGGAATGTACTGCTAAGATAACTGCAGATAATTGTGCTTCCATTATTTTTCAAATAGCCTTTATTCAATTTATAAAATTGTCTGCGAATCTCAGGATCAAGCTTGTGGAAAATAAAGGACATATTATTCCAGCTTCAATGTACCCCACTAAAAAAAGTACGTAAACAAAACAATTGAAACACTTAAGAATATAAGGTCTGTTGTATCATGCAGTTTCACAAAGGTTTTAATTCTTGCAATTTTTAGAATATAAAATATAATGCTTTTATTATGATTTCTTTTGTTTTCAAAACCATACTCATTTTAAGACATTGAACTCGTTTCTCAGACTGGGGATACACACCACGAGCACCACTAAAGTTCTATCACCCTTTACCACCACCTTGATCCCTCTCTCCTTCCCTCCTCCTTCTCACCTTCCTGGTAGCCATCTTGTGTCTTGTGAGTTTTATGTGGTCAAATATCAAATGTTATAAAGAGTAGATAGTAAAAAGGTCACTCTGTGTCTCAATTCCCCACCTGTCCCAGGGTGCTGTTTCCAAGAGTCAACAACATTCATAATTCTTTGTGCCTTGTGAGAGATATTCCACGCATACTCACACACAATCCTATAGGTAGATGCCACCTCACTCGATCTCACTCGAGTGAGAGCATGAAATTAGCATCATTCAACACCTCGTTTTCTTTTCCCACCATGAGTCAGACACCCGCACATTCTGACAAAATCATGGTTAGGCGGTGTCATTGCCGTGTGAGTCTCATGCAGTGTAACTGCACAATTGTAGATGGTAAAGCCTCCTCCATACCTCTCCTCCATGGTAGAAACTGCTGGCATGAGTGTCAAATATGCAGTCTGTCATTGACTAAAGGTGTTAAGTGATGCATGACAGTATTTCCAACAGAACGCCGTGATCATCTGTGAGAGTGAGTAGAGCTCTCTCACTGTTTTCAGTGTTGTATAGTAGCTCATTGTACAATGAATTGGCATGTGTTCATCATCCCCCCATTGATTCCCTTATAGATATTGAAGTTATTTTTATCTTCTACTAGTATAGAAAATGCTGCAATTAATTATTTAGCACCCTGTCTTTCAGCATCTATGTAAGTATGTCTGTCAGAGAAGAGTCCCCAAGTGAAATGGTTGAAGTAGAAGGTCTGCACATTTTAATTTTACCAGAGCTTGACAACTTTTACAGAGATGGAATAAACGCTCTACCACCAATAACAAAGTCTGATGTGCCCGTTTCTCTAGTTCCTTCCCAGTTAGGGTGCTGTGAAATTTTGCCAATATGATAGGTAAGCAAGGGTATCTTATTGTAGTTTTGGTTTGCAACTTACTGTCTTGAGGTGAATATCTTTTTCAAAGGTATAAAATTATTTATGTTTCTTTTCCTGTGAACTATTTATGACTTTTGCCTAGGTATAAAAACTTCTTTGTTTCTTATGTAGTCATGATTTATAAAAACTGACTTATATAGTAAGATTATATACATATATGTAATTAAGGTCATTAAAATTTACATAAGCATTCATATATGTGTGTGTGTGTGTGTGTGTGTGTGTGTGTGTGTGTGTGTGTGTATATATATATAAGTTTATTCTTTGTCCATTGTTCTGATCATGTTGTGGTGGAATTATTATATAGGGTTAACCTATTTTACAATCAACCTCTTCTACCTTTGAAGTTTCCTGTCCAGGGGTCAACTCTTTAAAGTATACACCATATTTGTTTTGGAAATTTAGACTTATCTCAATTTAAGAATTAAAGATTGCTAGGGACCATACATACCAACATGCTTCTAAGCGAAATGTGAAAAGATTCTAGCAGTTACCAGATGGACAGTGAGCACATGCAAGTAGAATTTAGCCTCAAAAGAGTTGATCTTTGAAACAATTCTTTACCGTAAGTGACAGAGAACAGAGCATTTAAGATACAGGTAAAGAGCCTATGTTTAAAAATATTTACTGTGAATAACAGAGGTTAAAGTGGGGAAACATTTATTTTCATGTGCAATAAAATTTAAGAGTAGAGGAATTCTGTGAAATAAGAGAATGATGACGAGAGGAAAATTCCAGTCTTGCATGAATAGTGATACACCTAAGAGGTAGTTAGATATCAAAAATAACTGGATGAGAAACGAAAGATTGGAAACAATGTAAACATCGAGATACAGAAGTCAAATTGTCCTTGGAAGATGGATAACATAGGCAAACTAATCATTAGATGAAACACACACACAAATGGCTCAGAATTCACAGGGAAAAGACAATACAATAAAGATGAGAAGCAGAAATAGCGATCGATCTTGATGGAAACACTAGAATATAAGAACATTTGTGCCTTCATACATATTCACTTCAGGCTAAAGAAGAGAATTCTGGTTAATTCTAACTAGAAATGGGAGTCACTTTAAGATACTGTTCATTCACATTATCTCCGAGAAGGTCCCAGGATCAGGCCTGGAGTCTAAGCCACCAGGGCGCAGGCCGTCAGGCGAGGGTGCTACAGCTTGGACGTCTGAAGTACTGAGCGTTGGATCTGGTTACTTCCGCTCCGCTGCTGTGTCAGGTACTTGGATGCAGTACCTTGACACTGTTGCCCTGTTTCTTCCTTTAAATGACTATTTTTTTCAAAATCTGCAGTGGTCCATCTGAGTAAGTATAGATTGTGTCTTTGGATCCCAGTCACTCGGAAAGCAGTGGGTGTGTAGTGTCTGCCATTTTTCACTTTCTGTAGCGTTGCACAGCCTTTCCCAAATACAATGAAGGACTTTTCAAACAGAGAAGAAGAAGAAGAAGAAAAAAAAAAAATCCAGAGAGTGGGCTGGCCCTAGTGTCTTGCTTCTAGTAATAGAATACAATGAAAATGATGGATATAACTTCCAAAGTTAAATGACAAAAGACTGACATCACTCTTGTTGGGACTCTCTGGCTCTTCTCACTTGCTCAGTTGAAGAAGCCAGCTGCCATGTGGAGCTGGCCACCTGGCAAAGAACTGAAGCACTTCAGCAACCCCTCCAGCAAGGAGATGAGTGGCTGTTTAAACAACCTGCAGGAAAATGGAGCCCTGGCAATGACCACATGGTGAGCATGGAGGCAGATCCTTCCCGAGTTGAACCTTGAGGTAAGTTCAGTCCTGATTGACACCTTGACTGCAGCCTGGGACAAACCCTGATCCACAGCCACCCTACTGAGCTGTGTGCAGATTCTTGAACCTCCAAATGCTGAAATCATCTATGTGGCTGTTTTAACCCAGGAACTGTTACAGAGTTTGTTACACAGCAATAGGACTCTAATTTTAAAATACAAAACAAAACACATCATATATCTTAATGGTCAAGAGCGAACCAAAACACAAACTATAACTTCCTTAGGAAAAAATACCTATGGGAAATAAATAACGTATCAGTACACACAAGTGAATTTTCACTGCCAGCTCAAGGGTGTCTTCTAGCTGATCATCGCTGCCCAGAAAATAACTAGAAAAGTGACGTGTTATAAAAGAGATTCTATTTGAAGTTTACAGAACTAGCTCACGCAGGTCAAACTTGAGGGGCCAAGTTCCCGGAGAGAAGTGAGTATATGAAGTTGGATTTCTGCCCAGAGTGGGAGTTGAGGGGCTAATATCGCAAAGAGCAAAAGAAGAAAGCTGAAGCATTTCCCCTTCCTCACTGTCCCTCCTTCTCAAAGGCCATTGGAGTTGCAGTGCATTGGCTCCTGAGAGCTGGGTTCTAGAACCAAGTGAGCCACATCTGTAGAGCGTGCTCACAAGAGCTTTCTGTCTCCCCTGTGTGACATTCCTGCACCCAGCGTGGTGATTCCTAATAAAGGAATAACTCATAAGCCTTCTGCCTCAGGCTCTGCTCAGTATTGAAGCTGATTCAAAACAAATGAGCAGAAACGAAAACATTTTTTTAAGACACCAGTGATAGCTAATTAGGAAACATAATGGAAAAAGCACCTCATAAGTTTTATGTTGTGTTTCCATGATCAGTTCAAGATATTGTCTAATTTCCATTGTGAGTTCTCTTTTAGAACCATAGATTAATATACATGAAGTGCTTAGAAGGCTCATGGTGAGCATTGCACAGTTTCTATTACTGAAGGACCTAAAGATGCATACATATACTCCTATCCACACACACATGCACTCCTATACACACACACATAGGCTCCTAAATGCACACTCCTATCTACACACATACACTCCTATACATACATATATATGTTAATATGTAGTATCACAAGTACAAGAAAACTTTTGCAATATGTATGGCAGATAAAATAGTAGCAGCAGCTTGCCTTTGTGGAGTGTCTTATGTGTGGTTTCCATATGACAGCCCTATGCACTATTACCCACATTTCACAAATGAGGAAAGTGAGACACGGTCATTTGTGCAGGTCAGAGCGTTCTCGGTGCAGGGCTGTGATGGAGACTAATTCTGAGCAAACACAGTTGTATCAAATGCTTTTGAATTCTGATCTAGTCGAGATAATAAAAGACAATAACCACTTTGCCTCCTTTAACCTTATTAAAATGAAATGAGATACCTAAATAAATTCATAAGCCGTTGGAAAGACAGTAGGGGTGTCTGTGGCAGGATAAAATAGGAAATTGTAAGGCATGTCCTGTGGATCAGGTGGCTGAGATGCTGGGTGTGGGCCATCTACAGACCAAGAATTTGGGTTGAGACCCCAGGGCTGGGGGGAACAACCAAAATAAGATAAATAAATGACAGTGCTTCCTTCTCTTCTTCCTTCCTTCCTTCAACATGCTTCTTAGTCCTCTCCTTTCCTTTCTCTCTTTAAAAAGAACTACAAACAAACAGGAAATTGTGGGACATGAAAGCAGTGGGTAATAGACTGATCTTAAATGCTAACATAGCTGAGAAACCATAACCTTGTTACATTCTCTCTTGAATTCCAGGCCCAGGAAAAGGCACAGGCTGTGGCAGCTGCAGCTGGAAAAGAGCAGTTGAGCCCCCAGCTCCACCCCTAGAGAGAAGCTGCCTCTGGATTTGACTCTCAGGTTACTTGTGTGGGGTGGAAGTCCTGGGCATGGAGCCTGGGCAGGAGATGCAAGGCTCCTTGGGGTCCCGAGGTCAAGGAAGGTTCCAGAGGACCCCAGTTCCTAGGACAGAGGAGATGTGGAGGGAAGAAAAGAGCCCACTGTCACAGACATGGAAACTTGGGCTGGCTCCACCAGCTGTAGAAACCTACATGCTTGGAGGGAAGCCAAGATCAAGGTCCTGTGTCAGCAAGCAGTTAGCAGCTGCTGAGAACGTCCAAGAGCAAGGAAGCCATCGGAAACACACACAAAAAACAGAGACTTCCACTGAGACAGCAGGGGAAAGGAGGGTGGGTTTTCACTTCATGTCCCCATACATATCCAGCTGTGACTGACCACGTCCCCCCATCCCAAGTTCTAACCACCTTATTATAATAAAACTACAGATCTTAAATCTTCAGCATAGTGGTCCCCAGGAACGACTGCACAACCCAGTGCTCTGAAGATGAATGAGCAGCTGACTATGCAAACCCTCTGGAGAGAAAGCAAAGGAGAGGGGACATTGCAAACCCGTAGTTTGAGCCCCTTAGGGATTTTCTGGTCCCACCATGGAGACAGAATATTCCTCTGAAACCGCTGATCCCCTCATGGAAACGAATGATCTAACCTACTCACCAACTTAAAAACCCCAGAGCCTAGGGAGGTCATATCCTCCCTGCTGATGCCCTTAAGTGCAAAGTTATCTATCTCTCTGTCTCTCTCTTTCTCATGTATCTGATCTCTGCAACAAAGCACTGTCTGAGGAATGTGTCCGATTCTGTGCATTTCTGTTTGTTCTGGAGGGTAAGAACCCTGCAGAGGGTCCCAGGCCCTTGGGGTTGGTAGCACAGCTGGATGGTGAAGATGAGGATGCTAACAAAATGGATGTGGAGCTTAAGGATCTAGAGCTGCTCAGAGCAGCGGTAATAATAAATTAAGTGTTATTATAGAATGAACAGCGTCATTACCTAAAAATGAGGGGGTTTTCCTTTATGTTGGTGTTGCAAGTTTCAAATATGTACTTTTCTATCATTGGCTTCCTTTTCTTACTTCTTGGACTCGAAGTAATTTTTCTTTAAGGAATAATGAGAAAAATGCAAAAAAATTCCCTCACTGATCCTTCTGCAGACAATACTGAGAACAGTCCTGGTCCTCCCCTTGTCCTGGAATAGCCAAAAACTGAACAAGCCAGCAGACCGCTGAAGAGTGGACTTTTGAAGGATATGAGAAAATGATCAAAATGAACTTTCTGGACAGGATTCCCGTAGCTGAGCCCTGAGGTTTGAGAGCACTTTCTCAGAGGGCTTAGTTATTTAACTAAAGGAAATCTTCCTGAGAAAAGTCTGCATTCTCAAACTAGCTGGTGGAGACAGTTCTTATCATGCTAAGGCTGTTGAACATTTGATCCTGTAGGCGGCCATCAATCACTCCTCTCTGGTGCTCACCTCCAAGCCCCCCATTAAAATCATTCTCAAATTTTTCTTACCTGATTTCCCTGGAGTCTATAAATCATCAGTTGATTATTTGAGTTTACCCAGGAGGCAAAGAAAGGGGGTGGGAAAGGGATGCCTTTGGTCCTCCGGGAAGAAGCATTTGTGAAACTCCAGGAAGCATTTTCATAACGTACTTTCCCGTCCTGGTCCACCTGCTTCTTGGATTTGCTTGTGATACATTATTATGCCAACAGGGAGGCCCTGGCTCTTTCCAGGAGAAATTGTTACCAAAGACGCTCCTACCTAGGAGTTTTTAGAGTCTAGACAAAATATCCTTTGCTGCAAAGGCATATAAGTTATTCCTGGATGGTAAGATTAGGAATCCCTCTTTTCTTTTATTTTTCAAACATTCAAAAAATAACACATATGCATGATAAAATCTAAAAAAAATATAACCCATTTCAATTTCTTTTTCTTCTTTTTTGTTGTTTAAAATTTACTGACAGGATTCTTTGCAGATTGGGGATTTCTGCTATATTTTCATGTCAACCCCACTTTGTTAGGATAACATATTTCCTATATTAGAATTTATTCTTATCATTACCATCTCTCCTGGAATACAAATGACATCCCCACTACTATCATCCAAATAATTATTGTTGTTTCGTAGACGGATTTCAGCATCCAGTATAGAGGCCTGTCCCTAAATTCACAAGTTGTTAAATCCAAATTGCTGCTTCATACATTTTAAATTTGAAATCTTTAGTTTCCATAAAGCCAACCTCAAAGCCAAAATAGCCTTTGAAATCAGTCGGAAGTCTATTCACAAAGCATTGGAAAAGATGAAAATTAAGCCGAAAGGAAGTGACTCTTACCAGTTTATGAATTACTTCTTATGCACACATTCATTACTTTTCATCTGCTTTAAAACTGTTATCTTTTTATTTTAGAACATGCTCTTATCTCATAGACTGTACCATGCGTCTTTGGACTTGTCTTTTCCTAATTATTTCTACTTCTTTCAAGAGAAAAAAAAATACACTCAACATTTAATTTTTTTTTGACTACTGAAACTTTTTCAGAATACCTTTCTTTCTTCGTGAAGTTTTTTTTTTTTCAATGTTGCCTTGAAACTTTTAACTATTTCTCCAATACTTGTGAAAGGAACAGAATAGGGGACAGAAGCCAGGAAAACAGGATAGACATTAAGTAAAAATAACTGCATGAGGTCAGACAGCAGAAAAATCAGTTAATCAGCAAAATAATTCCCCAACAACGGGCCTAGAGAAAGTCGGGGGCCACTTCTCAACCTGCCTCCTCTCCTCTTTCTTCTTTTCAAGAGGAAGGACCACTCTCACTCTTGAGAGTGATTTTTCTTTTTCCTTTTTTACTTCAAAAAAGCTCTTCTTACTCATGAACACTTTGAGAGGTTCTGAAATTCCATTTGGAGCCGGAACTCAAGAACCTAACCTGAGGGGCTAGGAAGGACCAGAAAGGTGAGCAGAGGCGACAGGTGGGACTGGCCAGGGGAACTGCCCCTCCTGGGACCAGGCTGCTGAAGCACTTGGTGGAGACCAACACCAGGCTGGGGATCCCATTAAATCCAAAACCTCCCTCCTTGTTCTTCTGCCAGCCTCCAGTGCTTCTGGAAGAGGGTCCCATCTACACCCCATATTCCTCACATTTTGGGAAGAGTTTTGTTATATTTTAGGGTAAGGGTTTCTCTATCTTGACAATATTGCTTTATGGGAACAGACAACTCTGTGTCGTGAGGTTGTTCTATGTATTATAAGACATTCGATAACACCCCTGGCCTCTACTCAACTCCGTACTAGAAGCACCAGTCCCCTAGAGAGACCATTGAGACTGTCCCCAGACATGGTGGCATGTTCCTTGGGAATGAGGAAGGGTGGTGGTGGGGGTCGGCAAAGTCATTCCTTGTTGAGAACCACAGAGTTAAAGTGAGTTTTAAGTTTGTGTTACCATTTTCTACCATGATTTATAAATGAATGAGTCTCTGAAACATTAAAGTAAATAAGACTTTTACAGCAGGGTATTGTTTTCAGACTGCACACAGAGAAGAGCTTAGGAAATGTCACATTTACTCAACTCAATGCCCTTTTCTCTGGCAATTTTCTCTCTTCCAGTGGCATCAAAAACAATTCTGAAAGAGTATGGCTATAATACTGTGAGGCCCCAGAGAGCCCTTGTCCTATCAAATACTTCATGCTCTCAATCTCAAAATGTCAGGTATATCCCCCATATCCACATCCCCCCCACCCCCAACCCATCCTAACTTGCCCCCCTACTCAGGAACAGAACTGTGGATGGAAGTCAAGTTTACCTTCAAAGGTTCCTTTCCTCCCTTCTCCTTTAGTTCTGATCTTTCTCCTGCTGAGACAGACAGCGGAAAGAATGTTTTATCCCCAGTACATACCCAGCTATGACTGACCCACACCCTCATTTCAAATCCAATTACCTTGTTATAATTAAGCTACATTAAATCTTTTGCACATTATCTCCAAGGAAGGACTGCTCAACCTTCTGCTCTGATGATGAAGGAAAAGCTAAAGTATGCAAGCCCTCTGGACAGAAAGCAATGGAGAAAGGGCATTGTGTAACATGCAGTTTGAGCCCCTAGGTATTTTCTAGACCCACCTAGGAGACAGAATATCCTTCTCCAAAACTGTTGACCATCCCCTCAGGGAAACTGATGATCTAATCTACCCACCAAACACTCTGGAGCCCAGAAGCAGAAAATCAAGGTCCTGTCTTCCATGCTGATGTTATTATGCAGGTACTGTGCTCTCTCTGCCTCTCTCCTCTCCCTCTGTCCTTCTACCCACCCCACCTCTTTCCACCACCGCCCCCCGCCCGTCTTATATCTGAGCTCTACAATAAAGTCTCGTCTGAGGGCTGTTTCCGATTCTGTGAATTTCTGTTTTCTCAGGGGTCCAAGAAACCTGAAGAGGCTCCCAGGCCCTTGGGGGTCAGTAACGCTACCACCCAATTCACACCTCGCTATGTTGGCGCATGTGAATGCAATGTTTGTGGTTTCTAGACATGTTCATTTTTCCTTAACTTCAGTTTCACCTCTGCAGTTTGGAAACATGTGCATACACTGTGCGTGGGGAATTCAGAGCAGAGTTTGGTAAACTTCTCTGTGAAGGGCTACACAGATAGGAAAAAATTTAAAATTTCTAAGTCCATCTCTATGGCTTTTTTCTGTAGGGGGTTTATTTACAAAGTTTAAAATTCTGCCTTAGAGAATACACCTGTTGCCTACATCACTGGCATCATCCCCTTGGATGCTGATATTGTGAAAATGTGTATACAGAAACCCTGTTTAAATGAGTTCCAGAAGCTAGCAGTGTGTAAACATGTGCAATTAACAAACTACCAGACGCAACATGCCTCGCCTCTCCCATGGGAAGTGAGGTTGCTTCCCTGCTCCCAGAGAAGTAAGGTGATGCCTCTAAGTACCTCTAAAGGTTAAAGAGTTGCTGGCTTTGATTCTAGGGAGATCCTGGTGTGTCTCAACATGAGACTACGCTTTATAAATTACCCTTTGCTGTTCTTTCTGAATAAACCCACTGATTGCTGTTTTGAGGTCAGTAGTATCTAAGATAAGCGTCCTGTGTCCCAGTCCTCAGGGCCATCTTCCCTCTCAGAGTCTACTTTCCTCATTCCTGGAGAGTGATTTTTAGTAAATGCAGCTCTCATGAAGTGCAAACATGGCGCATGGCTTATGGTTTAAACGTGGTTTATTTTTTGCCCCCCTTGAAAACGGATGAAGAAATGAACAAACCTCAGTGCTCCTTTGCTCATTCTTGGGTCATTGTCCTACAGTCATTCTGATTTGCAGTCTTGATTCAATAATCAGAAACTGCAGTACCTGATAGCTGTAAAACGGTCAGATATATTTCAATTGAGCTCTACGTCCCTTTGAATGGGCGTGTCTCTGGAGGGATGTCTCCATGGGAGGGGGATGGCAGGTGGTCCTCTTGCTCTCAACTCTTGTCCTTTGTCCCTTCTCCCCTCATTCTCCTCTTCCTCCAGCTCCCTATCTGGTGGCCGTATAAGGATTTGGTGGAAAGATTCTTCCCTTTTGTACCTGGTTCTTGCTTAGAGCTGGAATGCTCATCAAAACTGACAACTTCCTATCTTTTTTTTTTGTGTTTTAACATTAGTGATTCCCTACTTGGTCTCTTGCTCTTTACATAAAGATAACTCTCCAACCAAGACAGTCCCTAATGATTCTCTTCTCAGCCTGTGGTCATTGAACAGTGCACAGGCAGCTTCTTTGCAGTGAAATTTGCTTGCTCCACCAAGGGGCCCAAGGGTGGGAACCAAGATGACCCTATCCTGACTGCCCCTCTCTCGTGTCAGGTCTGAGTGGGGCGCAGTGCTCAGGCCACCCTTGGCCACATAAACCGGAAGTGCCGGCTGATGCAAGAGACGCCATGTTTTTGGTCACAATACCGAGGCACTATGTTCTTCTGTGGTCTTCTGAATACCCTGAGCAGCTCATTTACTTTACATTTATTAAGTGGGAGTCAGCTTTCAGTCAGCCCATTGTGTTTCCTAAATGCCAAGCAGCTCCCTGGTTGGAGGAGTCCCTTCAGAGCTCCAATTACGAAGGTTGGAGTGAGAAGAGTCGTTTTCCCCAAAAGCAAAGAACAAACTTATCTCCATGATTCTTTCTGCAAATAATTATTAGGCACCTACAATGTCCACGTATTCTTCCAGGTAACCAGGATACAGTACTGAACCAAATCCTTGATACAAGAGAGTTCGATTTCTAGGGCCGACAACTCTGCATACGTGTCTCCGATCCTTCCTCAAGAGGCAGGGGGGCGGGGGGAGGGGTTCGCCAGGTGCAGTGGGAGTGTAGGTGATTTCCTTGGTAATTCTGAAAGGGAGGGTATGATGTGATAGCTTCTCACCCTGGAATTTTGGTTATCATATTGGTGTTTAAGTGGAAGATGAACCGACTAAGTTATTTAATTATTTTTTAAATTTCCTGAATTTTTGATAAATATATGCCGATATAGTGTACAATGTGATTTTTGATATGCATATGTGTTGTTAAATATATAGTCCGTCAACTCAGTTTCCTTTTTCCATATATACACGCACAAGTGAACACCTAAGATTTATTCTTAGAAAAATTCCAGTATACAATACAGTATTATTAATTAGCATCACCGTGTCTACAGAACCTGTTCACCTTAAAGCTGAAACTTTTACCCTTTGACCCACATCTCCCAATTCTTTTTCCCTCTCAATCTCCTCCCAAAAGAAAAACAACCAACCTGTGTACAGTTTGTGGAAATATGTGATCTAACCATATGAAAAGAAATGTATGGAGGTCCCATAAAAAGTTAAGGATAGAACTACTACATGATCAAGCAACCTCACTTCTGAAAGGGAGACATAAACAATACCTTAAAGAGATACCTGCGCCCCCATGTTAATTACAGCTTTGTTCACAAAACCACCACCAGGAAAGGCCACTGCCCCTCAAGGGATGAATGAGGAAAACAGTTACCCTGTCATTTGCCACAACATGAATGAAACTTGAAGGCATTCTGTCTGCCTAAGATAAGTCAGACAGACAAATACTACAATCTCACATGTGGAATCTAAAAAGTCAACTCTGGGAACAGAGGGTAGAATAATGGTTTGAAAATTGAGTTCTTGTGCCTTTTCTTTAACTGGTGAAGCCACACTGCTGTCTCAGCTACCTCCTGCGGTAGGTTTCTTTCTTGGTTTGTGTGTCTTAGTAGCTGTTGAGACGGACATAGCCCACTTTCTCTGGCCTCACCTTCCCCACCATGAGGATGGCAGCGGCTGCCTCACTGCACTGTGGTGAGGATTAAATATCTGAGCACGTGTGTAGGCCTTGGATCAACGCCTGACCTAGTAAATGATCAATCAATTTTACTTCTCGTCGGTAAATGTAAGCGACTGGTTCGTGTAGCTGAAGGCTCATTCATCTTTAACATAAATCTTTAAAAGGGTTGCAATCACTTCATTTTCTCCTGTTCATTATGTAAAACTTGTGAACATCCACTGTGTACCCATGTATTGTATTAAGCACTGTGGACAAGCTATGCATTCTGGATGAATATAAACCATCTGTCCTCAAGTAACTTGCAATCTGCTGGTGGAGAAAATCAGGGCGAGTAACAAGCGCGCATGGGCAGCGCATGCGCACACGGGACCTGCTGCTCCGACTAGGGGCACACCTGGACCTGGGGGTGGAGGGGGACAGGGAGGGACGCCTAGAGGAGTATAAAAAACCTTTTTAATCTGGTTAAGGGGTAAAAATTGGTAATTGAACACATCGAGAGGGACTCCTCTGAACATTCATCCTTCACCACTTTTCTTGGAGGTTCATGCCCTTGTGAATATTAGCGATTGTGCAAGACTATTAAGCAAACACGCCCCCAGGGGCTCAGGGCTCTGTCTGTAGAAATGTTGCATCATATTGAAATGATGGAGGCTGCTTCACGTGGAGAGGGTATAGGACAGACTACATTTCCAAACTTTTTTTGGCATTTGCTGTGATCAGGGAAGTTAGGCATATTTATCAGGTTTGCATTAAATATCAGATGTCAAGGATCTAGCTGTCTCACCAGACAGCAAAGGGGAAACACTGGTATGTGTGAAGAAGGGGTGGGGGACTGCAGTGGTCTTCTGGTGATTATTTCCTCCTTCTCAGGTTGTTCTAGGTTATATTGGATGGACTAGTAAATTCTTGGTAATCAAATGGTCTAACGTTTACTCTGATATTTTCTTCAGCAGAAGGTACGCTCTTCTGCTAGTATTTCAGTATATAATAGGTTCACTTTTTAAAATTATTTTTACACATTAAAATAAATTTACATGTAAAGGTTCCCCATTCCTCATATACATGTCAATAGACCCTGCCCTCCACCACATCACCAAGTGTTCACCATTGTCCAGTGGGTTCTGCCACCATTTCTTCACCCCACCCCATTGGTAACCTCAGTTCTGTTGCAAATGTCCAAGGATTGGTTTTGTTTCGTTTTGTCCATTCCTATGCCACCTATGAGTGAGGTCGGCTGGTATCTGTCTTTCTTCTTTTCACTTACCTCATTATCATCCCCTCTAGATCCCTCCATGTTGATCCAAATGACAGGATTTCATCTCTTCTAAGGCCTGTGTAGTATTCCATTACGTATGTGTGAACCGCATCTTCTTGATCTGTTCATCTGAGTAGGTACTGTTATCCTACTGACTGCCATCTTCACTTTTTATGAACCTAAATCACATCCTTTCTCACTTTCTTCCTTGTCTCTATGGTCCTCATATGGATTCCGCTAAAGCCAAGCTTCAGCTGAGCATCCTTCTCTGTTTCATGCTTCCTGTCTTACCTTTCTCAGGCTGGTGGGGAAACTGAGCAGGTACCCAGGCAGGTGAGATGAGTATCTCAGGGAGGGAGAGCAGGGAAAAGAAAAGGAAGGAAACTTAGCTGTTTCACTGTATTTATTAATCTCAGATTGTTCTTTAGGGAGTCTGATCAAGGTTTGACTTTGTCTAGCCAGTTCTGATTTTTGCTTCAGTTATCAAAAAAAAAAAATAGATGAAGTGGGGAGAGAGGGAGAAAGCAAGGAAAGAAGGAAGGAAGGAAGGGAAGAAGGGAGAGGAGAAAGAAGCATTTTATTTAGCTGTTTATTTTAGGTCTCCTCACCTCTTCACCCTTTGGCAAGGACCAGGTTCCCTGGGCTTTACACGGTCCACACCGCAGCTGTCTCCATCATCTGAGTCACAAGGGCATGTCTCCTATCAATAACCTTTAAAAAGCAAATCTTGCTCTTTTAAATTAAGAGTTTAGTTAATATTTACTTATTTAATTCACATTCAGTGAGTCACCATTAATGTCAGTTCTCACAATATGTGGTTCAGAGGAAAGATTTTTTTACACAGACTCAAACTCCACGTAACTTATAATCTTGCAAAAGATGGGAGGGGGAGTGGGGAACCACAGGTAAGTATACACCTAGCTACAATGCAAGGCATCATACCGTAAAGCGATACAAATGCTTTTCACGTGTGCGTTTGGTAGAAAAGCAGATGATTTCCAACTGTGGGGAATTAGAGCCAGCTTAGTTCGAGATCCTCGAAGGTGGGGGTGGCTTTATTAGATCATGCTGATTCAGTCGCAATCCAGGCGTCAGTTCGGTCCAGGATATCCTGAACACACAATTATTCAACGTGTTTTTATTTCTTCATTTTGTTAGATAAAACTCTCTCTGCATTTCCAACTTTCAAGGTAGGGAGACCAAGGGAGAAAACAATGCTTGGTTATTCATTATCCTTAAAACATGCA
Organism: Solenodon paradoxus; assembly: GCA_004363575.1. Classification (NCBI taxonomy): domain Eukaryota; kingdom Metazoa; phylum Chordata; class Mammalia; order Eulipotyphla; family Solenodontidae; genus Solenodon; species Solenodon paradoxus. The sequence continues at coordinate 94,866 of RJWH01003472.1, forward strand.
AATTACCCTTCATAAATCACATTATTACGATATAATTTCATTGTTTTGAAGGCCACAAACCACTCGGGAGACCGAAGGAGGTGCTTTTTGGTAGGGATTAGGAAGATATTTATCTCATAGCTTTGATGGTCTTTGTCTACAGAGTTTAGATGTTAGTGAGCTTTCAGAGAAGACATTGGGTTCTCAGAAAAAGGCCAGGTCAAAAGAAGTTGGTGATGACCAAAGCATATAGAGTAAAAAGGTGACTCGTCACGAGTACAGATTTGGAAGTCTTTCAGTGGAAGAGTCAGCCAGGACAGGGAATAATAGAGAGATAGAAGGAAGAAGAAAGAGTAAAGAAAAGAACGGTATCAAACATACTAAAAGAATTGACAGAAGCCAGAATGAATTGCTATAGAGAATCAAGTGAAGCAGGGTTAATGAGACTGATTAAATATGGAGCCATCCATTCACACTCTTCCCTTTCTCTTAAAATCCGTGGCCTGCATTTTCAAATTTCTGATTTCTTCATTGGTCAATAAAGATTTTAACTTCACTCACACAGGGCAGCAGATGACTAATTAGGCAGCACACACAAATTACTAAAAGAACAGAACAGAATAATTCCGGTTAGTTCGATTCTGCAATAAATAACACTTTGCATCACACGAGGCACACCAAAAAGTTATGACTGCATTCTTCTTTGTCCTGCAGATTGCATTCCCACCTGGGAACCATGGTTTAACCATCTGCACAGTGTCTTAAACACAGAGGCTGATTAGTAGTTACCTGCCTTATTGCCTGAATTATTCATATATTTGCTCAATAAATATTGGCTGAGCACCTTTTGAGGTACTGGAGTACACACAGAGCAGGGAACTGTCTCCGTTCCAGCCAGTGTTCCAGCGGGAGGTGTTAAGAAATAAAGCAAACAAAAGGCACACAAGACTAAACACAGAATGCTGAGCAGCAAATTGATATGGATAAGAAGACAATTGGGCAAGGTTCTGAGTTAAAATGGGAGTGGGGAATCCTGCTTCATAAAGGGAAGTTAAGGAAGGTCTTCTTGAAATGAGATGTTTCCAAGCAGAAATCTGAGTGAATTGAGGGAGTGAATTACAATAGCTGGAAGAAGAGTGAAGGGGGAATGTTTTTTGGGGGATAGTCAGGAGCTCAGCATGGTAGAAATAAATAGCAGGGAGAGGGTGTGGGATGACAGTGAGGGTGTGGAGTTGTCTGCAGAGATGTAGCCCAGGGCTAGACTGAGGGGGGCTGATGGGCGTGCTAAGATTTCCAGTGCAGCACACGGTGTGAAGCGACGCCACCGGTGAAGACTGAGAAGTGAGGTGGGTATCAAGGATGCACTTACATTTGAATAGTTATCCTGAAAGATGGACTCAACAATAAATAGAAGGGTTGTAGGAGACTATTTGGCTAGTCCTCGTGTACCATGATAGGCTTAAGGTGGGATGGTAGGTGTAAAGGTGAAAAGTAAGTGAAATTTGGAATATATTTGAGAGGACATCCATGATGACTTGATACACTGAATGTATGAATGAAAAAGGTCTCGGATGATTCCAAGGATTTTGGCGTCAGCAACTGATGAACAACTGGTTTACACATTTAATGAGGATTTGAAAATGGCAGGTTTGGGGGTGTTGTTTGCTTTTGGACTGAGTTAGTTTGAAATGACTTTTTGATATCTAAGTAGAGCAGTCAATGAGACACTAACACATGCGCCTGGAGTTCAACAAAAAGGGTAGAACAGGAGATAACATTTTGCAGATTAGCCAATTCTTGGAATTGTGTTGGGCGGAGCTAATAGTGCATCGGGTTCTGGTGTGCGAGCAAGCTACTCTCTACAGAGTACTCATAACGGATGGTGCTTCGTTATCCTTTTTAAAAATCACTTGCATGTCCATGCTATGTAACTTTGTAGTTTATAATATTCATTGCTTTTAGCTCAGATATTTGCAAGCAAATGGGTGCTGTGTATTTAGTGACCAGAGAAACAAATTACTGCACCCCAAAGGTGCCAACTGAACAAATTTTGAAACATCTCTAAGAGGTAAACTTCAAATAATTGCAAATCAACTTTAAAGAGTCCTCCAGGCTAGTTCTATTGCTAATTCTCTCATTGGAGGGCAAATCAGTCATCGCATCTAATCTAGTTTCAAGGTCATTCGGAAACAACTCTAACCTAGAATATCTTTTTCTTTTTCTAGAATATCCCTGAGGTGACTTCAGTTGACTCCAGTGTGGAGGAAGGAACTTGGAGAATCTTCTACAGATATATGTCAATGTCACCAAATAACTTGGGGACACATTGGCCTGGGGGCTCCTCCACTTCTCCAAGGATTCAACTCAGAAAACTCCTAGTGCCTATGGGATCTGCATGTTGATACTGAAAGATCTCTTTTGATGAGGGGTAAGTTTCACTGTGGGGGAGGGGAGGTGCCTGGAGGAGAAGGGATGTGAAAATGGGGACTTTTCAAGTTTTTGTTATATTATTTATATCTTTCTCCTCATTCATCTAAGGTTGCATGAGCCTTTCAGTCTTTGCTTAAATGGAGAGAATTGCCTCTCCCTTCATTCATTTTTCAATTGGTGGTAGGTCACCAGCTAGTGGATGGTTGTCAGTGGCTGCCGGCATCCTGAGGATGTTCTTTATTTGATGTCTGATTCTCACACCTTCCACTTGGGTGCCAGCAACAGAGAATATCATCCTTTCTCCACTCCTCATTGTTCTATTTTTACTGCAGAGCATACTGTCAAGGTTATAGAGAACTTTTTCCTTGATGCACGAAGAGTCACTGAGTTAATTGAAGATCATGAACACGTTTCCCTTCTTCAGGGAGAGGTCAGCTTTGAAGGTCAGAGCAGCTGGGATAGAACGTGGTTATGTGGCGACTCACTTTAACAAGGAAAGTTAATTACAAGAGTTATTTTTCAGAAGCAATCAACCGAGAGGAGGCATCTAGCATTGTGACCATTTCCTCCTTTATCACATGACTGTGCTGCCTGAGTCATTCTGCATTGCTAATACAGAACCCACAGTTTTTCGGCTGTCCTTTAAGTAATAATGGACGCTATGCCACCTGCAAGACATTTATTAGCCATAAAATGAATTGCGTATATTTTTTTAAACCAATATTCTAAAAAGTTTGAATTCAAGAATTTGTGATCAAGGCTTAGCTTAGGGTTGTCTTCAAATTGTGGCAATGTACACACTTGTGCAATGTCATTTTAACAGGTGAAGACTGAAAGTGAAAGCCTATTTAAAACCCCATTTCTCCAATGTGATAAGTTCCTAAGGTATTCGGGGATTATTATTTAAAAAATGTGCTTGCTGCCTGCTACTCTGCCACCAAAAATAAACTAGTGTGAGGGGGCTAAGTGTTCGAGGGCATTCCTGGCAAGTATTTCATCTGGGATCACTTGTGTCCAAGCATTCTTGAATTCTTTTTTACTGTCTTCTTTCTCTGCTTTCCAACCGAACTCATTTCTCTCAAAAGAGCTGGGACATTAAAAAAAAAAAAAAATCAAATATACTTCTGACTGCCAAAATATATAATGGAAAAATTAAAGCTGGTAGTTTATCGCAACCATTTCAGAACATCTATTAATGAGAGTCAGTGCCAGCTCACAACATTTTCTATAATACTGTTTTAGGAGGCAAGAGAGAATTGGGGAAAAAAAAATTCATTTGGTGTTTAAGCAGGAAAATCTGGAGACCAGGAGCTCAAAAGTTCTTTGTTAATAGTCTTGTGACCTTGAACAAGTTACTTTGCCTATCTGATCCCGGGTCTTCAGCAAGGAAATGTAGCCAAAGATCACTGCCCAGAGAGGCAGTCAAGTGTGTGAAAGACGTTAAATGTTACACGAGTGAAAATCACCCTCGATTTGGCCAGACACATGCAGGAAATAGAGCCTATGCTTTATGAGTCTACACTGTATGAATCTGAAAACTACTGCATGTGCGTGTTTTTTCGTCTCGTTTCCTGCAGATGAAGCAGTTTATTTTCAGAAAAGAACTGGCTGAACTGTTGCCCTCGCTCAGAGAGGGTTTGTGGCTGGACTCAGAGTGAAACTGGCTTCCGGGTCCTTAAAACCCGGATCCCAGGTTGCAGGCACTTTTCGGGGAAGAGAGGGGTCATTTGAGTTGTCTACACGGCAAAGACGCAAGTGACCGCGGGCCACAGAACGCGGCACTAGGGGTCAGGAGGAGGAACCACTACAGGAAATGACCCATGATACTGACAATGTCACCGAGGTATTTACAAATAAACCCGGGTACTCACGGCAAGCATGAGGGTCATGCGGACTCCGAGAGAAAGCGAGGGGTAGGCGCAGACAGAGGGAGGGTGCGCGTTTCAGAGACTTCTGTTTTGAGGGCTCCGGTGGGTCAGTGAGCGTGCCCTTGAAGAAGAGGGCTTGGAGGGCCACGAACGATCGCCCGGGGGCGGCGGTTACCGTGTCCCGGGCCCGCGCTCTTTCCCGAGACCCGGCTCGGCCCGCTCCGGCACCCACGCGAGGCCGGGGTGCCCCAGCCCCGCAGCACCCCACTTGCCTAGCCAGCAACGGTCTCCGACCCGCGGCCTCGGACCCCTCCCCCGGCCGGCTCCCGGGAGCCGCAGGGCCGCGCGGTTTGGAGAGGGGTAGCACGCCCCGGAACCGACGTGCGCCGCCCCGAGGCGGGGTTGGTGGAGGCCGTGGAAGAGTCCCCCCAGAGCCTGCGAATCCTGGCCGGCCCTCCACCGACCCCTCGGGGTGCGCCCCGCCCAAGGAACGCCCCTCCGCTCCCGGGCCGCCCGCGCCGGGGCCGCGCGCCCCTCGCCGCCCACCCCGGCCCGCGCGCCCCGCCCCCGCGCCCCGCGCCCCCGCGCCCCGCCCCCGCCCCCGCGGCGCGGCTCTCGCGCGCAGCTGAATTCTGCGCCGCCTCCAGCAGAGCCCAGCCGAGCCGAGCCGAGCCGGCGGCTCCGCCGAGAAACCGCCCCTGTCGCCGCCGCCGGGCCTCCGCGTCCCCTCCCCGTCCCGCCCCCAGCCCGGGCGCCCGGGCCCCCTCCCCTGCTCCTCCTCCCTCCCTCCCTCTCTCTTCCCTGCCCCTCGCTTCTCCTTCGGCTGCAGCCCGCGCCGCGCCGGCCAGCCGGGCTGCTAGGAGGGCGGCGGCGGCACCACCATGAGCTTTGAGGACGACCAGAACGGCAGTCGGCGCTCCGGGGCGGAAAACCCGGACGTCGAGCCGCCCCCGTCGCCTCCTCAGCCGCCGCCGCCGCCACCGCCGCCACCGGGAGAACCGGCCTCGGTCCCTGCGCCCCCGCGGTACCCGCCGCCGCTGCCCGCCTCCCCCGAGCACGCCGCCGGGCTAGAGGAGCCCCCGGCGAAGGCGGTCCCGCGGCGCCGGGTCGCGGACGAGCTGCCGCCGCCGCCGCCGCCGCCGCTGCCCCTGCCGCTGCCCCTGCCGCCCGCCGGCCCGGAGGTGTCGGCGGCTGGAGACTCCGGCGAAGGTCCGAGGCGCCTACCCGAGGCGGCGACGGGGAAGGGCGGCCCCGGAGAGTCCCCGGCCGGCGCGGGCGGGGAGAGCGAGCGGCGGGGCGCCGGCGACCAGCCGGAGACGCGCTCAGTGTGCAGCAGCCGCAGCAGCAGCAGCGGCGACCAGCGCGCCGGACACCAACACCAGCACCACCAACCCATCTGCAAGATCTGCTTCCAGGGCGCCGAGCAGGTAAGGCCTGGAGGGACCGCCGGGCAGCCGCTGGTGGGCTCGTGTCCGGTAGGGCCGGCGTCTGCCCGCCTCCACCAACATTTCAGCACCACGGACAGCGCTCGCTTCCTGGTCCCTCCCATAGGCTGCTGTTAGGTCCCGCCAACTGAGCGGTGGTTACTGTGTTTCTCTTTTCCCTTTTTTGTGAAGGCAGATTAAAATGTCCCGGTAGCGAAAACACGGCGTAATTTGCTTTACAAGTCCCTTCAAACTCATTTTGTAGTTACACATTCCTCAGGTGCGTTAATGATAAGGTCCTAGGTACCTCTTTTGTGAACTACTAAATGATTTTTAGTTTGTGCAGATAAGCACACTTTTATTCCCTTCTCTGCAAATGTATCCTGCGGCGAGTCTTAGAATGCAAACCCAGGGTGACTTATATGCAAACCCCAAAGAGCGAGCTCTTGCCATTAATGTTACATTTTGATGACTTAATGTCATAATCTCACTGATGTGAAAAACGGTTACGGTTTTTACAAGGGAAATTGGAATGTACTTTGACCTTGTAGAGGAAAGTATATTCAGCCAGCAATCTACTTTATACTTTGTTAGGCTTGCACTTCTAAAATGATAAAAATACCTTCTAAGTGTATGGAAAGTTGTATGAGGGAAATCATGGCGAAGACAGGGTGGCTCACACAAAATGTGTGGTCTGAGAAAACATTAGGTTTAGTATTTTTAAAAGTAAGGAAATTAGATGAGAACGTGCAGGCTTTCAGGAATGCAGTGCTCCAAGTCAATATTTATGATGCTACATTTAGAAAAAAATAAAAGCATAATGCTATTGCAAGCTACTTTCTGGGATGCCATGCAGTTCTTCTTTAGCAATGATTAAGAATAACTGCAGAGGAAATGCATCTGACCATCCACTTAAAAGTTATTAAAGAGATTTAATAGTGCAGCTTCCCCCCAAGGGTATTGGGAACTATATCTTGCAGACATTTTGTATGTTGGTAGAACATTTATGTCATAACTCTAAGCAATATCTTTGAAATAGTTTTAAGACTTTAGTTTCATTCCCATCAGGGGTATAAAAATTTAATTCTGTCTTCTAGGATAGAGTTTGAGGCATGTGCCCTTCTGGGCAGATGACTTTGTAAGAAAAGAAAACAAGTGTTAGCTTTTTAAGGTATGGACAGAAACATAAATATTCATGCGAAGCTGTCTTCTCTTCAGGGGGAGCTGTTAAATCCCTGCCGATGTGACGGGTCAGTTCGGTACACACACCAGCTGTGCCTCCTGAAATGGATCAGTGAGAGGGGTTCTTGGACCTGTGAGCTCTGCTGCTACAGATACCATGTCATAGCCATTAAGATGAAACAGCCTTGCCAGGTAAACCTTTGTGACAGTGTTTTCCCTTGAAATAATTTTGCTCAACTTGAGTGCACTCGAGCTTAGTCATCACTAAGGCTTTGTCCTGCTCCTTCAACACATTTTCTGCAAATCACCGTAAAACCAAGATTTAGAATTTGTATCTATGTTCTTTGAAAAATTGGACACTTTCTGAGAAACTCAAGACATTCTATTCAAATCGCTGTTAATTTGTTTATTGATGAGATTAGACTCATTTTTGTTCCTAAGAGGACAAGTTGATGAATGTCTTAATACTCCAGTTAAGCCAGTTTTGTTTACTAGAAGGGCTGCACACTTTATTTTAGCATGACTTTTTTTTCATTCAAGTGTGCAAAACCCTTTCTGGAAAACAGATACAAGTAAAGCAAAACTTTACTAGTCCGGAAACTTGGGTTGAACCTGTTAGTTCTGATCTGAAAATTCATTTCACTTAACCAGGCTTTCATTTTCCCCGGGGTGTTTTTTCCCACAGTTGAATTTGTCTTTTCTTGGTCATTGCTGTGTTCCACTACTGAATGAACACAGAAATACTCCCTATAGTTAATCTCAGTAATATTACTGAAATTAAGCTTTTTGCGCACAATCATAATAACATAATACCTATACACCTACACATATCTTTGGGAAAATAGACTTTTTTTTTCATAGTGTAACTGATTCAGGTTCTTAGAATGAACTGTTGGAATGCAAAATATAAAATAAGAAGAATGATATCTTAAACCAAAGTAGGATAGTGTGTAATTGATGAGATCTGGCATTGAAATGGGGCAAAGCTAGTAGACACAGACTGGTGTAGAAAACAGAGACAAAAGAAGTAATGGAAGGAAAAGGAAAAGGGAATTGAAAAGTTAGGAGGGGAAAAAAGTAATAAAATCTTGTGTTCCTGTTTCTATGTAAGTTACCACATTTATTTTACATTGATCAGTATAAAGTAGGTGAAATCATTAGTGATTGCAGAAGAAGTATGGGAGAATTATTGCTCCATTAAGAATTTAAATTTCATTATTTTTAATTTGTGCATCCTTCGTGTAGTTGGCAATTAATTCACATCTCTGATAATCTCCCTGTAAGGCATGATTACCAAGCATGAAATGAAAATATGAATTTTCTCACATTGACCAAAAGTTTAGAAATAATTTGGAAAGAACTAATATGGATGAATAGCATTAATATGCAGAGGTTAGACACAACCCTGATACGTTTTCCCAGAACCTCTCATTGATTGAGTTACTGGGGTATCTGTCTATGGATCTACCATGGTTGCCTTGCAAAGCAGATGGAACCATGCCCCAAACTGGGATATGCTTAGTTGAGATGGATCTACAGTAATTGTTTGACTAGTAACACATGGAGATGAGAAATGGAGAACTTTAGTTTTCGTAAAAAAATCACATGAGGAGAACCATGGACAAATGTTCCAGAGCTGAAGTAGAATGCTAAGTATTTTTGAAAACTTTGACTTATGACTACTATATGTTAATTCATTTAGGGTGATTAATTTCAAAGTAAATAGAAATAGGTCATTGATGTAATTTTAAAATAAGGAAGAGATACAGGGCTGGGGTAAAAAATACTGTTTACGAATTCTAATCCTAAGCAAAGTGAATTGCTTCCTACTGTGATCTGCTTCAATAAAAGTAGAATTATTTTAATAAAATCACTCCCTAGAGTCTGTATGATCTGACCAAATGCCAAAACACAACAGCTGAAGCCCCCAAATGAACTGGGTATTGGTCAGGCAGTTGGGACTCATTTTATTTGTGCTGACACTACCATGTTCTGTAATCTGATGTGTCTGTTGTAGTGAACTTCAAAATAATATTTGGAAAGAAACTGATATAAGTTTGATGATAATCGCTCAGATCATGCCCAAGAAAATAACTTTCCAGGACAACATGATAGGTTTATAAAGCTCAGTACTTCTAATGAACAGAAACTAGTGATAAGGTACCCAAAGTGTGGGTTCTCACGCTCAGGAGTAGTTCTCAGATATATTTGATAGTTAGCTGACATTTCTGTAATGGATGACCCACAAACCGAGCATGTCCTGATTTTTGGTTTTCTCCCTTGCTGGTGTGAGGCCAATTCAATTTAACATTTATCACATTCCCGCTTTTATGACATGGCAGAGATCCATTTCCTTGCAGTGCTGGATCAAATGGGCCATGTGATGGCCCTCTCCTTCACTTTTTATGTCTTCTGTCCTATGCGTAGAGGCTTCCAGAGCTGTGAGAGGGTGGTTGCTTGAATACAGAACAGAACAGAGAATAATAATATTAGGAGAGAAAATTCCCCAAACACTTACTGTGTGCAAGACACTGTTCTGTATACTGATAAATGTACTGATCTTTAATCTTTATTACAAACCTATAAGTTGGAGAATGTTGCCCTCTCTCTTTTACACAAAGAGAAACTGAGGTAACTTCTACTAGGTACTTATCCAGTAGAAATCAAAGCCATGATTCAAGCTTGATCAGTCTGGCTCTGAGGTCCAAGGACTTAGCTACCATGTCCATATTGAAAGACACTTCTTGACTCCATGATGCTTGACACCTTGATGCTTCTGGGGCTGTCATGATTTATCCTATGTAACTCTGAGTCAAGCCAGAACTGCTTTCACCCTGCCCCGGGACTGTAATCTAGAGAGACTGTTTATAACTGCGTAACAAACTAATTCAAATGCATAGTACTTTAAACAATTGCTGTCATTTATTACCAAGGGGTCTGCATTGACTGAAGTTAGCTGAGAGGTCCTTTTCTTCTTGGGGTGTCAGTCTGGAACTGCAGTTATCAGGAGATTTGAAAGGAATGGAACATCCAAGGTGGTGCACTCATTCACTTGCTCTTGGTGCTGACAGTGGGCTGGAAGCTCTGTGGTGGGGACTGTTCGGCTGGAGCCTCAGTTCTCTTTCCATATGATTTGAACTTTTCACAATAGGTCTGTTGCATTCCAAGAGAATTAAAGCAGAAGTTACTGATCTCCTAAGACCCAGACCTGGAAGTGACTTGGTTTCATGATTGTTGTACCATCTTGATTAAAGCAAGTCACAGAACCAACACAGATTCAAGAGAAGGGAAAATAGTTTCCATCTCTGGAGTGTGCCTCTCTTAAATAGGGGGGCCATCTTTAGCTCATCATGGGAAATAGCTTCTAAAATGACTCTACCTACCTACCCTGGTCTCTGCGTTTGGTCCTCAGCAGGTCCAGATTGGTCAGCAGGCACCACCATAACTTACCTTGTAGACTCAGAAACGAAGAAGGTTAGAGATGTGTGGTGGTTGAACCCATCAGTGGGGTGGGCGTTGTGCGCATGTGTGTGTATGTGTGTGTGTGTGTAACATGCTGCGATGAGTCTAAAACCCTTGAATTACTTGGTTTTCTCACTGAGATCAGAATTCTTTGAAAAATTGGCTCTAAGCTTCCCCCATTTCAATGAATTTTTGTGCTGCTCAGCAACATAACCCAACAGAAAACTGATATGCCCTCTAAACATATTTAACCTTAATTGCTAAATCATTAGCAGTAGAAGTTAATTAAGACATTTGAAGTAATTAACATGCATTTACCTTCCTACCTACTTATAGAATCTATTTTATTGATTAACATATTCAAAATGATGCATTAATGATATTTTAAGAATAAAAGCTAATTCTGTTTTGAATCTCATAATATGGTATAAAATCAGTGGAATCTAAGAACATATAAGATTACATTTATTTTGAGATATTGGTGATTGATTATAAACTAAGTTCTATTCAAGTTTATGTGTGCTTTTAATACTTTTTTGAGAAATATAGATATTTGAAGAGACAATATTTACTAGGGATTGTATGGGGAACTTTAAACTTCCTGTAAGGGAAACACCGTAATGCCTAAATATAGAAAAAAATGTAAATATCTCTCTCACCTCTGACAACTTAACTCTTTGTGCCTCAGTTCACTCATTTTAAAGCTGATAATGACACCTGTTTTATACATTACTGAGAGGACTAAGTAAATGCACATATGATACACATATGTGTGTATATATACATACATACTTATTTAAAATATAAATATATGTGTATAGATACATATTTGAAAATATAAATATGCAGATATATAAATATATATATATGTTTATACACACACTTATACTGCTTAAATAGAAATACATGACATGCGCTCTGATTATTGTAACAGTTGTTCACACCAACCATAGTCCTCTATTGTTCCCTTCAGTCTTTTGTCACTAATGTGAGCTTAAAGACTTCTGTCTCATTGTTACTGAATTTTCTGGGCGAGCCCCTCTCAGTCTCTCAGAGCTCCTGGAGCAGGCTGTGTGTCTCTGGCAGCCCATGGAGGGCAGCTGTGAATGTCAAGTGCGCTAAGGGCGAGGGGACTTCGTTTCCTCCTGGGGCCTTCCTGCAATGGCGGCCCCCAGTGCCTGGCACCAGGTGGCAGCAGTGTCTCTGTTCATAAGGAAGCTAGTCCTCTTTCTCTACCCTACAGTGAGGTTTTTTATTCAGTTCTCAGACAGGGGGACATTCTCTGCAAGGTCAGGCCCTTTGGCTCCAAGAGAGAGTCCAAACTACTGGTCTCTCCCTGTGCCCTGGGGTCCCCATACGGATAGATCACTCTTCGTGATGTTGATCCTCGTTTCTTTTCAAAGGTTGTAGTTGCTAAATAGGTAGTTTCTTTTGGTTGTGACTTTGGGGAGGAGGTGAGCTTGATTTCTTAACAGTCCACCATCTTAGAACCAGAAGGCCCACATTCTTAATACTCTGGCTACGTCATGGTAATGTGGAATAAGAGAGGAAGTTGGCACCAGGTAGGTTTGTCTTGGCTGTCTTCCTGAGATCCAGCCTGTTTGCATAGTGTTTATAGAACTTTAATTTACTTCTTGAGAACTCTGGTGCCATCATTTTACCAAAGAGGGCACTGTCATGAAAAAGTGCTTCCATCTTCAGAAATGATTAAGTTGTTCTCTGCTGTAACGGATTCACAAGGATAAATTATTATTATCGAAAATCGACTGCGATTTTGAAAATATATTACGAAAACATTAGAGTATGAGCTTTATCAGTGTTTCATGCTATCACTTGAAGTACTTCAAGGGACTTGTGTTTTATGGATTGAAAGTCTCCACACATACCATCTGACATGGTGGGTCACCCCTTTTGCTCCTTATCTGTTGCTCTTGCTAACATATTCTTTAGGTTTAATAGCCAATTATAAATGGAGGGGAAGCTTTTCATTACTGAATAACTGAGAAACAAATGTTAAAATGTAATACATAAAATGCACATACTAGCATATTTTATAGGTAATTAAAAATGTCAAAATAAAGAACACATCATGAGGCCCTTTTCTCACCTTTGGAATGATTTTTGTTTCATTTGCTTACTAATTCTCAAAACACATGAATCTTTATTTTGTTCATTAGAACAGATTAATGATTCTCTGCTGACTTGCTTTTGCATGTTCTAGCTTTTCATGTGTATTTCATTGTATCTGGCTTTTAAAATATGTTTTCCTGTTGGTCCCTTTCTCCACTTGGCTCTCTTTGCTCCTCTCCTCAGCTACTTGTAGAAGAAAGGTCCCCCTGAATGGAGCTGGGAAGATTTATTGGTCAATGCTATTAGGGTGGCAAGAGGGCTTGGCGATGGTTGGAGAGAGAAAACTGTTGTGTCTCCATAATGCTTTCACTTGATATCATTTATCTTGTTAATATTTTCTATAAAGGGCCAGATCGTAAATATCTTAGGCTTTGAGGGCCCTTTTACCTAGTGTCCAAGCACGAAAGTAGCCAGACGCTATATACATATATAAACACATACACACATATATGGGTATATATGTGTATATGTGTGTGTATATATGTATGTGTGTGTATATATATATGTATGTGAAATGAACATGACTGCGTTCCAGTAAAACTTGTAAATTAGATATCACCTTCCTGCATCAGGAGATAATTCCCTTCTTTTGCTGTTTCTCCCCCAACCATTGACAATATGACCACATGGGGGCGGCACAAAAGCAGGTGGTGAGCTGGATTAACCCACCTGGATTTGGCTTGAGTGTGGCAAACCCTGATTTAAACAGATGGAGTGTTGATACGGGTTTGAGTGTTTTCTGACACCTTAGAAAATTAAATGGGCAAAGTGTTTAAATTTTTTTCTGTGTCTTTGTCATTTCAAGTGAAATTATGAACACATAACATTTAGAAAATAGTGGCACCATGGCGCTATAATGAAATGCTGTAACTTCTTTACTATTAATTATTAAAATCATTGCTTCTTTAAATATTTTGTTGGTCATATCAGACTCACATCCTAAATTTCCAGGAATACTTTTTTAAGTCAGAAGCACAAGGCAGGGATATTTCAGAATAAACCCTCAGTGTCCCTGGAACAGGCCACCCTGTCATCTTCAGTGAGTTTGGGGATGGACTTTTAGAGAATGCTCAAAGGGGCATTCCTAAAGCAAATCATACCAGGCTGTCATGGCCCAACAGGCGTGCTTGGAATGTCCTGTTTTCAATGCCTTAAAGTGATTTGGGTTTGGTTTGCTTGGAGGTCCCAAATCTGACTTCTAGGAGAGCAGCACCACCAGTGAGTGGGACAGATTTTAGAACAGATTATCTCCATATAATGTGAGATTCACTCTCTTGGTCATCTGGTCCCTTTGTGGGCATTCATTGAATATGTGAAGTATGAATGAATGAGCGAATAGATGGATGGGCAAATGAATGAATGGATGGATGAGTGAACGAATGAATGGATGGCTAGATGAGTGTGTTAGTAAGGTAGACAGATCAATGGATATCATATTCGTATTTCTGTATTGAGCATAGATCTAAAGGAAATCCAATTGTATTAGTTTCTCACACATTAACTTTCTATTGGCTGCTAATTTTCAACTTGTTCTTAAATTGATTTTCTGATAATCCTATTCTGAACCTGCACGGGCAAATATATTCAGTTCTTCAGACCACAGGAAAAAGTCTTTCAAGTACAGGATCCATTTTTAAAAACCTAGAATTAAAAAAAAAAAAATGTTTCCAGTGAGACATATCTGCTCTTTTCACAAATTAAAATGTCATGAAGAAAAAAAGACTAAGAGAATGTGAAATCACCCATGTGTAACACACTTGCTTTCCCGAGGCTGTCACTGGTGAGGGATTTCATCTAGCGTTTGCTCAGAGAATTTGAATCATTTGTTGGAAATTGTGCTGGATGATCATGAGTCTAGATGAGCTGCTAGGAAGGTCTGCTGGGCATACATTATTTTTTGGTGGAAAATCTGCCACCTGGATGAGAACAGGTCACTTTTATTCTTTCCTGATGAGCAGCTGTAGCAGAACATCAGGAATGAGTTTCCACTGGTGACCCCGAGACTTCACACGGGAGGTGGGGTGGGGGAAGAGAAGGCGTCCTCCCTGCCCGTTGCCTGCTTTGCCTTGGTGTGTGGCCTTGCTGTGATGTGACTGGGGCTTGTCAAAGGGATTGGAGCAGTGAAGCTCAACCTCCTTCTATTTTGGGACCTTCTAAGAGTGGAACGGGATGACTGAGGGCACAGCCAGAGTGCTTCCGCCCCTCCAGAGCGGCAGGCTGTGGACCACCGAGGAGCTAATCTCCTGCAATTACGAGTAGATGGATGGGACACACACAGGACTCAGCCAAGAAAAACTGCACTGTGGTTTGTGCTTTCTGGATCCTTGTATGCTTGACAATGTCTTCCCTGTGTGCGGAACTCATAACTCAACAGCTGTTCTACATGATTTAACCAAATGAATTCTCATCTACAGAGAGGTAGCCTGGACACAGTCAAGTGGGAAAATGGAACAGAGACCTGGAGACACTTTTACACAGAAGTCATCAATAAGAGGACCTCCTTTTTTATTTTAATTTTATCCAAGGAACACTGCATCATAATAGTCTATAGGTTTAGGGCCCCCATCACTGTACATCAACATCTGTATATAATACGTTATTCGAGAGCTTGTGGAAAAGGCACTTCTTCTCACTTCCGTCAGGTGTGGGATGCGCTGAAACCTGCCAGATAGACACCCGCCATCCCCCCCGATTTCATCTTTGTGATGGTTCCTTTTGACTGATGATACCCAAGCAAGGTATCATTATCGCAGCAATAGAGAGCCATTGTCTTAATGTGCCTTTCATTTCATTTCTCATTTTTGGTATGCTAATTGGATGCAACTGGCCAAGGCTTAATTTGGGCACAGGGTGTCCCCATGTGCCTGCGTTCGTACAGCCAGAAGCCTGTGGGCACTCCTCTGTTACAGCTGAATGTGCAGCTCTCTGTGACACTCATTTGCGTCGTGACTCTGAGTTATCAGGTATCTCAGATAAACGAGAAACTGTTTCAAGAAATTCGTGCAAGCCTGCCTTGATTTCCTCAGTCTGTTAATACATAATTTTAAGCAGGACAACCTCTCCCACAAATAACAGGTCTTATAATCTTGAGACAATTTCAGAAACCACAGGAAATACTTTTGCTCTTTTCTCTCCCTCATGCTCTTCTTAGTATTATCTTTTCTATGTTCTATTTATAGGTTTTAAAAACATAAATATGTAAGTGGTTTCTCTATTAAAGAAAAAGGAAAAAATCTAGTGAGTGGAACAGAGCATAGGCATATAGTGAGCATCCAGCAAATACTTGTTTCATCCACCTTCTTTCTCTTCCTTCCTTCTCTTAACACCATCTTACCCCTCTCTTCTTATTGGAAGCAAGTTGATTTGGAAGTTTCCAGGGCAGCCTCCATCCTTTGGAGAGAAAGATGTAATGAATAGAGGTGAAAATCCTTAGCTCCATTGTATTCTCGAAGACTCAGCAGGCCAAGCTCAGACGTGGAAGTTGAAAAGAAACCTTGAATGTAACACGACTTTTCAATCCCCAACCAAATTGCTTTCCCAGTGGGCTCTCCATCATATAGTGATAGTTTCTTAAGATTAAAGTCATTTTCAGATCTAGACAAGACTTTTCAGCAATTTGAGTAGTAGAATAAAGTATAGTAGTGACACCCAGTAATGATAAGCTCCTCTAACATCTGTCTTGCTTTCTGATACCATTCTCCAATAGGAGGAACCAGTCTCATACAAATTCTAGTCTTTTTTTCCTGGAGTATGTTGTGGCTAATGCTGGAAACATGTGGGAAATGAAATGTATAGTAGTCCATTATAATCCAAACTAAAATAAATTTCATGGCTGAATGTTGATACAGAGACATCACTGGATGAGTAAGTAATTGGGAAGAAGAGACAAATCTCCTCTCTAGAAGAATCCCAAATATATACATACATATGCATACATATATGTGTGTATATATGATTGTATGTATGCACACATGTACACACATGTGTATATGATTGTATGTTTGTGTGCATGCACACATGTATATACACACATATATGTGTGTATGTGTAATCCTCTTCAGGAGACTGGACAACTCTGTGTGGGCTGTACGTCATGACTCATTTTCAAAGGGTAGACTGGTGACAGAGTGAAAAGGGTAGAGTAGGGAGTAACTATGGTGGGGACACCTGTTAATTGCTTCCTTAACCAGGTGACCAAGTCAGTCAATGATAAGGTGTGGGGTAGCGTATGCTCTTGATAGGATGTGGTGAGACTCCTTTGCCTCTTGTGGACGCCTTACAAAAACTCAACACCCTTGTCTAGCCATGAGCAAGACATCAGACCAAATCACACTGAGGGATAGTCTACAAAATTCATGACCAGTACTCTGTGATGCAACAAAGCGAGGAAAATCTGAGAAACTGCCACCACCTAAAGGAAGCTCAGGAAATAAGGTGACTGAATGTAATACGGTGTCCTGGATGAGATTCCAGAGCAGAAAGAGGACATTAGGGAAGACCAGTGAAATTCCAGTGAAGTGTGGAACTTAGGAGTAATGTACCTGTGTTGGTTCATGTGTTGTGACAAGTGTACTACAGTAACGTAAGAGGCTAACAACAGGGGAAAATGTGCATAGTGCCTGTGGGAACGCTACACTGTCTTTGCAACTTTCTTGTAAACATAAAACTACTCTAAGAATCAGTTTATTTAAATAAATACAGAAGGTCAAGTGTATCCAATAGAAGCAATATTCTTTCTGAAGAGGTGAGGCACTTCAACCTAAAGGATGAGGATAATCCCACCTTTCAAAAACTTTTTGAAGAATATTCTGGAAGTGGGTGGGTGCAGCTAAGACAGAGTGTAAGCAGGAAAGAACTTCATGTGTTGGATGAAGTTGGACAATAAAAAGAAAATAGTGAATATGAAGATGATTTGGGGAGTTAGGGATGCGCCTTATGATGAGAAATTTGCATTTCATTCAAAGTCTTGGGAAGTCATGGGAGAGTCTCAAGTAGAGAAGTTATCATCATCACCATTGTCATCTTCATCATCATCAGCGATGTCTTTGGTTGCATTGTGGAGAGCGTTTGGCGGGAGGCTGGGGTGAGAGGAATGTTCTCTTGATGTATGGAGAGGATGGCAGCAAAGATGAAGAAAAGTGTATCATTTTAAAAATGCGCTGAAAGTAGAAGTAACAGATCTAAAGAAAAATTTTTGGTAATTTATTTAATGACATAACTTCTCCTGAACTGTTTTGAAATACTTAGTCTTTTTTTCAGTTAGTGTCAGCGTTTAAACATTTTGCCATAGAAAGAATGTAATTGGTTGTAGGCTATTGACTTAGGTGAGGGTGTGGAGTTTTCCATAATAGATTAAAGCACTCTAGCATATTTAGAACTCGAAAGGGTTGGATTTCTGAAGTACACGCTGCTCCAAGTGCTTTAGCTGCGAGATTTCGGCCTGCCTTGGAGACTGTGCCATCCATCGCTCTTGAGAAGAATGGGAGCTGGTCTGCTGAGGGCTGCGCCTGATGCGTGTCTGTTTGGTGCTGTTGGTTTGTAGTTTTGTTCAGGGCTTCCAGTGCCTTGTGATCTCCTGTGTAGATGTCAGTGGGGTACCAGGGCAGGTCCTTGAATAACACCGTTTGCTTCGAAATCATTTTGTTAGAAGGTTTATGAGGGGAAAAAAGCTGCTCTGGCAGGGGCCGCCCTCTGCGGCTTCTCTGTTGTCCCCATGTCGTCTGAGGTTTTGTCTGGGTGCTCCTGTTCCCTCCCGCATCCCAGAGACGTGCATGTTCGTTCAGCGGGCGTGTCTCACTCGTCCCAGGGCAGTGTAGGTGAGGCCGTGAGTGTGCGCGTGCGCGTTCGCCTGTGATGCGGGAGTCCCGTGTCGCGTGAGTCTCAGTGTGCGCTGCTGGGAGGGACTCCGGCACCTGCAAATCTGACTCCAGTAGCGGATCAGAAAAGGAAGATTCTGGAATGAGCATAAATGATTGTTTGCCATTCTAGGTGTTTCGGGTTTTTATTTAGATGTTTGGTGCTGCTTTGTGACCAGCACTATGCGGTAGGGACTTAGCTTTTGGTTACTATGAAGAAGCCCGTTGAGTTCATTAAACCATGTTTCATAAAGTTCATTGACCATGTTTAGCACTTACTTTATTGAAGTTTCCAACTATTTTTGTTGATCTGTTTCTCTTTTCACTTGTCACTTGCTTTGCTTAATATGTTTTGGGAGAACTGTTAGCAGGTTTCTGTTACATATTTTGACGGAGTAACCATTTTATCATTATAAAGTGTTCTTCATGTCACAGTAACAGCTTTTGCCTTAAAGTCGATTTTGTCTGATGATGACATAGTCGCTGCAGCCCTCCTTCAGATGTCCTTTGTTCAGTCTGTCTTCTTTCGTTCTTTTATTTTTAATCTGTTTGGTCTTTGAATTGAAAGCATCTCTTCTGTAGACACCACATAGTTAGATCAAAGGGTCAGGGAGTTGGGACCTATATATGGTTATTACTGGAATAAAGTCTCCTGAAAATCAGTAACCTTGTTGACCTTGTTTTCTTTGTGAAGTTATCATTTTAGGAGTATCTATGGAATCCTGGTGATTATGTGCTGTATGAGATCTTTTTTTTTTTTTATCTTGACTCCTTAATCGAATGTTCTATTAACCTGTGTATGTGAGCAATTATCCTTTGCTGTGACTCGTGAAGGAACTATATGATTTTTCTCTCTTCTCCCTCATCACCTGAGCCTTAGCATGAGTTCTTGAGGAGCTGTGAGACCCTGCTCTATTTTCTGGTGAATCAAGCTTTCTTACTGTCATAAATCGTTGACTTCCTCTTCCAGGTCTCCACAGTCCCCTGAGTATGAGTATGTTGACCCAATTAGCCTTTGTGACTTAAACTCATTCTTTAAAAATTTTGTTGCATCGTCTAGAAGGGATGAGAGTATATTAGGATCGTTGTGATACAATGAAAAAAGCTTGCACTTCAGCTGTGCACTGTCGCGTCCAGATTCTAGCTCGGCCACTTACACAGCTCTGTGTCCAACAGTGATCCTGCAGAGCGAGTCCGTAACGTTGCCGGGAAGGTCAAAGAAGTAACATTCTCTTGATATGTGATGGTGTCTCATTAATCTCAGTCCTCAAACAGCTGTAAGATACAATTCTGCCAGATATTTGATTTATTGTTTATTCACTTACATAATGCAACAAATGTTTATTGATTGCTAGCTGCCAGACTAGGGACTGGATGAACAGAAGAGTAAAGAAAGGAAATAAAATCTCTGCTCTCAGAGGGCATGCATTCCAGAAAGCGAGAATATACAGGTAAAAATTACAGGTACTAGTGAAAATTCTGAGTAAAGGGATTAATCACTGATGAGTGCTAAGGAAAAAGCACTGATCAAAGAAGAGGCTATGAAATGTTGAGGGGTGGTTACAATTTTAGATACAGTGGTTAAGGAAGGCTACTAGTCTGTGATCTTTTGAGTTTGAATGACAGACTTTTTTAAATATGAATTTCTAGAAATAAGATACGTAGTAAATATTTACCATGGTTAGTTTTCTTTTGAAATACACCTTATTCTGAGTTTTAGATTTCCATGAGTGAACTGGAGAGGGCAGTCTTAACAGCCTATGGTTTTCCAATTGTCATCAATGTATTAAAAGCCTTATTGTGGCTCCATTTCTATATTCATTATATATTCAGGATATGATGGCAAAGAGTTAAGATGCTGGCTTTTGGATCAAGGAAACAGATAGGTTTTAAGGGAAAAGAAATAGTGGAAAAATGTATTCTAGAGTCAAAGAATCACAGATATTCAATTTGCTCTTCTTGAGTCATTTAAAATATTTATTTAGCCAGGTTCATTATTTGATCTACAGAATTACTATGGGGTTAGTATCTTAAAGGAAAGCTGTCATAAAAGAGAACTTCAGCTTATGTTGCTTCATAATTATTTTTAATATTGATTTTTTTTTTAAAAATATAATAATGATAAAATAAAATTAAAAAAAACACCCTCATATTGGGCCTATTTTCTCCCGGGGCAGGTACCTTTTTTTCAATTGAGAAAGGCGTAATATCTGAGACGGATTGTTTTGAGGAGACGCTCCGTCACCTCACTGAGTGCCATCAAGAACCTTGGCTATTTGAAGAATGAATGTTTGAGGCTGGAATTTCCAAGGTGATAGAACTGGGAGATATTAAAGTGGTTTGTACATGACTTGGCCACGTTGAATGTCATGCAGTGACTTGAAGAGAAGAAGCAACTTTTTACATTACAGAAATTGACATTTGGACTTGGAGAATGTAGTGGAAAGAAATGGCTTCCATTAATCACCGCGTGTGATGCTGGGTAGCCCATCTTATTTGAATCTCTGCGTTGACAAGGAACATTAAATACAAAGCTTTGAAGGGTGATGACTCTTTCCTTCTTCTCTTCAGAAAACTTTTAATAATATGGAGACATTTTGTCGGAGCGGATGGTACTTAGTCAACCAAAATGGAATAATCAGTTCCCCAAATTTGATAGAAAATGTCATGTGTAACTTAAGATCGTTAAGTTTTTAAAGGCCAAAAGCGTAAGTGGGTTGTTAAGAATCTTTTATTCAGGAGAAAAGTGGTGTTCATTTCCCGGGAAGTAGGATGTTATATTTATGAACAGGAAGGAAGATAGATCATTCTTAGGGTAAGTGTTCTTCGTGGGTCCCTTGGCTTCGTTTCCCGTGTTTGCTTGATTTGCCTTCCTAGCAGACTTGTTTAGATCATTTGTGAAATGTTTAAAACCTTTCCACGTAAGTCAGCAGTGGCAGGTTTTGAGAGTTTACATGAGCAAGTGCCCAAGTATTGGGATCTGTTTCTCCAACCGGGTGTTAGAAGAGCTTCCCTGAGCAACTCTGCCCTCTAGCGTTTCCTGCTGGTGACAGCTGTGCGCCTGAAATTCCACCGGGGTGCCCAGAATTCTTTCAGGTTAGCTAGTTCCCTGTTTTTTTCATCCTGTTTGAAAATGCCCAGTTTCCGTTTTCTTAAAAGGCGTTGACATCTGTTATTGTTCACTTAATATATTTAAAACTGCATTTTTGTTTGCCTATTTTCTATTTGGTTAGATTTTGATAGAATCAAACATTTTCCTGTTTTTTTTTTTTTTTTTAAATTTCACTTGGTGATTTTGGGAGCGCAGTCTTCTCTCTGCTCAGAGACGCTGGAATAGCGGCTCCTAAAAGAGTTTAAGAATATAACGCAGGCAAACTCAAATAGGTTGTTAAGTTAATGTAAATAGTTTTAGGGAGTGAATTCAGATTTTGATTACTCATTGTATATGTGGGTACAAGTATAAATAGAAGGTAATTGTAACATCTAGTGTTCTCTGCCCAAATTTTCATAATATATTGACGCTCAAGTATTTTAGGCTTTTTTGTTTTTGTTTTTGTTTTTTGTCAAGACAAAAAGAACTTCCCTTATTTAGATGCATGTGTCTAAAAACAACTATTGACCAAATATTGGGGGGCAGTTTCTTATTGGAAAGAGAAACTGATTGCACTTATTTATTTTGATTCACTTTAGTTTTTTTCAAAGACCTTTTAGTTTTCTTAGGGAAATATATTTTTTTTCTTTAAGAGATTTTGATGAGAAGCAGTTTTCATGATGTAGAACTTCTGAACTCTATTGGAAAATGCGGTTTTTAATTACCACTTATTGTTTTACTAATGGCAAACCATCTTGCTTGAAGGAGTGAATTTTTCCAGGCACTTTACGTTTGGTTATCAAGCAGAGGGACCTTAATTAAGCAGAAACTATGGAGGTATCTCCAGAGGTTCACCGTTGGGGGGGAATGTGTGTGGAGAACGTCTCTCTGGCTGATTGTAAATCCCCAGAAACAGGTTGGTATCCTGGGCAGAAAAAAAAAAAAAGGAAGGAAAAAGAAGAGGTCAAGATCAATAGCATTTTCTGTCCTTCCTCCCTCCTTCCCTCCCTCCCTCCCTCCCTCCCTCCCTCCCTCCCTCCCTCCCAGAATGGGGAGGAGGAAGAAGCACTGTTCCCCCTCCCTTGCTCTTGGGCTGCAAGCCCCAAGTCTTTGGACTTTTACATGGTGCGCACCCCGACTTAGCGCCTGAGCCACCAGGGTGAGCCTTTTTTATTTTCTAGACGAGGTGCTATTTATTTGTGTGTTATGTATCATTTTAATATATTATTTTTGTATAATTATTTATTATTTGTTATTTATCTTAGAGGTGCAAAATAGTGGGTACTGGACACGTAGTTATTTATGAGGAAGCACACACGTCCCCTTTTCAGGTCACTGGGGACACGGTCTCTTGTGGTGGGAGGCACAGCAAATAGGACGCATTCATCACTACATGGGGACAGGGCAAGAGCCCGTGAAGTTGGTTCGAGGACTGTCGCTGCCCTGGGTGACGGGATGACTCATGTATCTAGAAGTAGACAAAATACTGCCAGAATGACAAGGAATGTAATACTTTACGGACGAAACCGTTTCAACTCCGTGGTTTCTGAGTCCGGGGTGGGCTGAGGTCACGACAATATGAAGCTTCTGTTGATGCCAGTCACACAACTCATTAAATATATTTTAAAGAGGGAAAACGTGTGAGGGATTTTCAGTGAACAGAGATACATAAAATCAATACACTGCCTTTTCCATAAAAGAGGGACATGTCGTGTTTTTGCCATATAGAAATTGAAGTGCATTTCTAAGCTGAAGTAGCCTTCAGAAACTATTTAAGATGCTAAACATTGTAACAGCTGTGCAAGTTAGCACAATTAGTTTATAGTTGAGTATCTGTTTCAGTTTGTCCAGCTAAAAATACTCATAGGTTTTGATACAGTAAGAAAATGACAAGGTTACTCTAAGTGCCTTTTTCTCTCTGCACCAAACACAAGTGCTAATGACATGAACACATAATGAATTAAAATTCTTTTGCTTGACCAAGAACAAGTTTCAGCAGTGAGACCTTTAGTGAAGTGGATTCTTCTGGCAATGTTGCAACAGAATTGATACAACACGGGACTGTTTTTAATACAATAGGGTAATATTCCATTGAGGGTCAGGAGAGAAGTGCTTCCATTAATAATGTATCTGCATCGCCTGCTCTGCATTAAAACATGCTTCTTTAACCATTTTCTAGCAGCTCCACACTGACATGGGATTAGTATTTCCATAAAAAACGAAGAGGATGTTGGCCATTGTTGAAGGCAGTTTTAGTTTATAGTTTGAAGACAAGACCTTTAGTTTAGACTCACTGCTAACTCTATATCAGCTACAGTTCTGTGATACGAAAATAATCCAGTGTGAACCAGTTTGGCCTGCACATGAGAAGTAAGAAAGCTCGTTTCTCTTCTGGTCTTGGAGTCTGATAATGGACTTTCTTCTAGAGGTCAGATCAAAACTAAACAGTGCCAACAAAGTGACTTTCCAGTGATCAAGTTATACAGTCATTATCTTTAAAAAAAGTTATTTTTATTTAAAGGAAAGGCAAAGGCAGGGATGAAGACAAGTAGGCAAGCAGACAGGAAGAGAGAGGAGGAAAAAGCCCTTTAATTCTATTCCGTTGTTCATCTTGGTTGCTCCCCTGGCCCGAGGATGCTAACCCAGGTCCTTGGAGTGTCTTCGGACTGCACTTGGGCCAGAGGCAGCAGACGTAACCGCTACTCCACCAGGGTGCTCCAACAGTTACCATTTTAACTTTGGTAAACCCATTCAGAGCTCACACAAAGAATATATTGCTGTATATACTCGCAGATGTTTATGGATTAAAACTCACTCAAATGCATTACAAACAGTGATGGAAAGTGACAAAGGTCAGACAATTGTCTAAGCAAATTTGAGCGTGTCCTTTCTAGAACTGAAAATATTTCTTAAGCATGATTGCCAACAGTGTGGTAGATTGGGAGCGCATTTGGATGTCTGTCCACGTGTAGACTTTCTCAAACCGTGTATGACCGAACCTTCGATGAGCTGAGAAAATAAGCACATTTATTATAAAGTTTGTGCTGCACACAATCACTAGAGAACACTCGCTGATGATTCATTGAGCTCCTGGTGCCAGGTACCTTGCAGAATGCTTGAAAAGCCCTGCCTTATTTAATTTGCAAAAATTCTCTAAGAATAGGCAATCTAGAAAAAGTACCTTAACTTTGAGGTGCTTCCGTTGAGGATGTGCCAAGATTGACAGGGTCGATGAAACTCTCTGAGATGAAGAAAAGTTGAAGTCCGCCCGGGCAGAGTCAGGCCTAGCTGCATTCAGTCAAGGGGCCTGAATGCTGATTTATTCGCCTCCACACATCGCTCTGGAGTTTGGGGCAAATCAAATAATTTACTAAAGTCTTTTTAACTAGACAAGTAATTCAGAAAAATAGAAAACTGTAAGGGAAAGATGGATAATCCTTCTTCACTTATCCTCCAGACTCCAATCCGGTCATTCCCAAATCCAAGGATTCTCTGTTAAAAGACTGGCGTGCAGCTTCCCAGGCCTTTCTGCAGACTCTACATCTGTGTCCTTGTATTTACAGTATCTTCTCCACCAGCCACCTCATTCTGCAGCTTCTCTTGTTGACAATCTATCAGTACACCTAACTCTTTTTTAACAACACGTTACTCTTCAAAATGAGTCTGGCCATTTAACACTTTTCCTACTAGGGGCATTCAGGGAGCTGATCGTTTTTTACTGTATGAACATAAGCCGGTGAACTCAGCATGCCTGTTGGGCGCATTACTGAGGGTTAACTCATGTGGAAATGTTGGGCGATGGCCCGTATGTCATGAAACCTATAGTTCATACTTGCAGGTTGTCCCCATCAAAGCATGATGTCAGCATCATGCTCGCGTTCGCTTCTGTCAGCAATGCCACTTAGTGGTCACGTTCCCTAGCCCCACCCATCCTGGAAGCCATCTAATCACAGTAAATTATTAATGTGTCATCAAAGCGATACCTTGTTATTTTAATTTGTATTTCCTCACTTATTAGTGAGGTTGCTTTTGCTTCTACGTTTACTAACCATTGGTATTTCTGTGCTTGTGGGGATGAAAAGTTCATATTTTTTGCCTCTTTTTATGGAGATGAAGCTTAGTCATTTAAAAAAATTATATTTGCATGATTGCAGGTCCCCCTTCCTCTTTGGGGAACTACTTTACTCTGTCAGTTTCTGTTATATAACAGGCAATCTAATTAACTTATGGTCTAATTGTTACCATAGACATTACCAAATCATCAGACAATTAATTTTTAAACATATGAGGGTTATCTTTATTGTTACTGATTTCTAACTTAATTGCCTTGTGATTAGAAGACATACTTAGTACGAATTCATTCTTTCAGTATTTGCAGAGACTTGAATTTTAGCCAAACATATGCTTAATTTCTGGGAATCTCTCACACGTGCTCGAAAACAAGGTGTGTTCTCCAGTTGCTGCGTGCAGTTTCTCAGGCTTAGTTTAATTGTCTGGTATGGCTTGCTCCACCCTTTACAGAATTCTTTGAGTTCCTGTGGTGAAGCTCACGGATATGTGGGACACGTAACTCTGAATTACCTTGTGCCACTTTCCCAACCATGTCAGATTAGATTTGGTTTAGAAGCAGGTGGTGGAAATGAAAACTATCTGAACCTCTGAGAAGACAGGAATTTCGTTCTCTTGCGGAAGCGTCAGATTAGCTGTCCCCGGCGCTTGGAACTTGCGCGGCGTTTCAGAGTTCAGGCTCCGTTTCTAGTACTGTCCTGATTGTGTTCATCTTAACCCAGAACGGCTGCTTCAGCTCCCGACATTGCACTGACATCCCAGCCAAGAGGAAGGATAAAGGATGGAGAACACGCGCTGGAATGGTGTCTAGACATGTAGAAAGACCGTTTCCTGAAAGTTGTGCACTTGGTCCCAGGATCTCATCAAGCTCATTTTGAATTAGGGAGTGTGTGGGTGTTCTGGTTAGCACGTGACTGGCTGCATTTTGGAGCTGTTTTCAAGAAGGGGATGAGCAGACACCGAGCACCATTCAGCAGTCTCTGCTATAAGCAGTGTGAGAATGGAAGGCAGTGTAAATAACATCGCACTAATTTTGCGTGCAAGCTGTTAAAATACTTTAGAACCGCACATATTCTGCATCCAAGGCAGAACAGCCGTACCCCCGTTTAAGAGCCTCTTTAACAAAAGTTCCTAGTTGCTTACAGTGTGAGAGCCAAGCTTCCTAGCACACTAGTCTTGGTCTGAATGGTGCTAATCACGTCTGAAGTTACCAAACACACGCTCACTTCCTGTGCTTCTTGCAACCCGTGGTCCTGCGAAAGAGTTATCCCTGCTTTCTCAGCACAGATCGTGAATTTCAGCTTAGTTCCATGAGGACAACCCTTGTTTCTCATCTGGGAATGCTTTCTCTGTTTTCTGCACGGAGAAATCCAGACTTGCTTTCCAAGTCTCGGCCAAAAGCACTCGGCCTCGAAGACGCCTCTGATCCCTGCAGCACACACTTGCCCCCCCATCACCCCCGCCACCCCGGGATCTGCCACGGCTCCTTGTCATCACTATGCCTGTGTCATCGTGTATGCACTTTGTTTCTCCACTGCCCTGTGAGGCACTCGAGGGCAGGATCAGTGCCTGAGTGGTTTTCCACGCTCAGTGGTGCCTAGCCTTTTGTATAACACTGGACCAGTAAAGGAGGTGAGATAAAGCGAACGATTAATTGCTTGTAATATGTACGCAGGCGGTGCCGTGATATTTATTTTTCGCAATCTAAATAATCCTGTTGCATGAATGTAATGTGTACCCTGGTGGTCCAAATGACATCACTGGTGCTTGATGATAGTGATGCACAGAGAGATGCATTTAGTTCAGAGAGAGTGGGACTAGCTGCATGTGGTGAGAAAACATGATACCACTTACTGGCATAGCTTAATATTTTAACAGATTTATTCTTAGCCAAGTAGAAGAAGCAGAATTTAGAAACAATGCCAATTCCTGCAATTGGATTCACCAGGGGGGTACTTTCTTTCATAAACCATGGAAGGAGTGATGAAATACCTTAGGTTCCCTTTGTGTCTCAGATTGAGAGTAAGAACTGGATGCCTGATTTGACTGTGAAAGCTCATTGGTAATCTTATCCTCTGTTCCCATACCTATATTATCTTGATAAGGATTCCGTTGCACTAGACTGGATCCTGCCAAGAATTGGTTTAGTTTCTTCAAGATGAATTACTAAGCATTGTTGGTGACATTGGTCTTGATAATACTGTTCCTGCTTGTATGCCATATGCTCACACCATGTGTTTCAACCGCGTTTTTGTGTCTCGGTCCAGCAGTTTGGAATAAATCTCATGTCCAGACAGAAACTGATAAAGTTCTCCCTTAATAGGTGGGTAGGCAGGTAGAGCATGTCTGGTTTATGTCACATCCAGCTGAGGTGTACCCATCTCTGTGTACTCGTCTTGATAACACACAGAAATGCATTTGGTAAAAGCTATTTATTCATAATAGACCTGTAAGTGAAATAGATATAAAAATATAAAGGTCAACTGAGAACCTCTCCATGTTTAATGACTGAGATTCTGGAAATATAGCTATTCAGGTCAGGATACAAACGAGTACTTGCTGTCACCACCGTTACTGGAAATTGTTCTTGAAATGCTAGCCCATGCAATTAGGAAAGAACAAAAAAGCGCACAGGTGCCCTTTCTTCACACTCCCATCAACAGAGAATGTTACTCATCGCCGGCACCCGGAAGTGACAACCCCTCCCAAAACCCTAAAAAGTGTTTTTCTTGTATTCCTATGGTTAGTGAGGAGACTGGGTAACTTTTGCATGCTCACTGGCCCTGACAGGTCTGAGATATGGAGCGTTTACTCTGGCAACGATGGAGGCGTAGAAGGGGGAGTTCTAATTGCCACCACCTTTCAGTAGTCCCCATCACACAGCAACGTGCTCTGAAGGCAAAGATGCAAGACTGTAGGCTGCTAAGTCTTTGTCCTTCTAAGAGACAAAATAGTGATTCAGTCGCAAAGAATGGGAGGCGGCGGGGGTAGCTCTGGAAAAAGGACTCGAGGCCTGTACACTGATAGTGTGTCTTTGAAGAGTGGTCTCAGAGTGTTTATGTGAATACCAAATCTTTGACTTGGCAATCTCTCCTCAAGTGGTTTATGCTACGGATATAATTATACAAATCTGAAGTGATGTATACACGAGCATATTGATTTCAGCCTTGTTTATGAAAGAGAAATATTGAGAAAGTGCTAAATCCTCATCCATAAAGCTGGCTGAACAGTTATGTCAGTGATGCCAGGACAGTGGAGTCCTGTGGAGCCAAAGAAATGTATTGACTTGGAGGGACTTTGACAACCGATTTTTGAGAAGAAAAGGCAAGTGAAGAACGCTTCCGTGCTGTAGCGCCACTTTGTGGTCGAAGAGCGAGCTAAATCTTTATCAGCGTATCTCAGCCTACCTATGAGTGCAGAGGTAGCTAGAAAAGCTTCTTTACTAAAATATTGACATGGGAAATTAAAATGTGACAGGGAGCACACTTGCAAACATGAAGCTGCAGAGGAGTGATGGCAGGCATTTGCAATCAACCCAAGGCCTCAGGGTTTCAGAGAAGGCCAAGGTCAGAGTAGCAAGAGAGTTCAAAGAGCGGGTCGCACACTGGGAGGCACTTGAGTTTATTCACAAGTAGAGTTTGGGTCTTGATGAGTAGAGGGGAAGGAACACCAGTGAAGGTAGAGAGAGCACAGTCATCCCGTTTGTATGGAGCAGTCAGGTAAGCACTGAGAATCTCATAAAAGTTATGGCCTCAAACTGGCAGCCATGCAGCCTAGTGGAAGAAAGAAGCACATCAGTTCCACTGCACTGTGGAAAGCATGGCCATCAAGGGGCGCGGTGAGAGTATTAACCATGGGTCCCTACCTAACCTCTAGTGTGGTGAGCAGTGTACAGGGTGAGGGGCTTCCTGAGGGAGGTTTCTAGAAGGGTCAGCTTGAGCTGAGACTAAGGGATGAGTGAGTGGAGAGCAAATAATACTGGAAGCAAACATGAGTCTTTACCTCAGCTGTAATCATTACATTGATGCAAAAGATCGTCTCTAATGCCCTCACAGGTGATAGCGTAAACCTGTTTGGAAAAGAACAATGCTTCCTCACTCACAGAAACAATGCGAGCGTCTCAGGCTGCGCCATCTCCCCCAGACGCATGGCCCCTTTAGCTGGTGTGTATGTTCTGTAGCCTCATGTACTGTGTGTCTCAGGTGAATCGATTTCTGGACTTGAAGAAGCATTTCTCCTCATCTCCACTCTCTCCCAGCTGTGGCTGAGTTCCGGCCTCAACGCTTCCATGCCCTGTGCTGACGCCATGTGGTGTAGCCTTCTTCTTTTGTGGACTCCAGCCCAAGTTAGTTCTCACAGCTTCCCACTGTTTCTGAAGCAGACACAACCCTTTGAAAGTCTGTGAACTATGTGATTTATTTGTAACAATGTACTCTCCCGCAAAGAATGACTCAGACAGTGAGGTTCACTGCAAAATGTACAGCTTGATGAGTTTGGGGCGTATAGGTGAACCCCCACGCTCCCTCGTGCTTCCCCATCAGTAACTGTGACTCTGAATTCCATCAACATAAATGAGTTTTATCTGTTTATGGCCTCCATATAAATGAAATCTCATAGCATTTGCTGTTTGTCTTGGGTTTCTTCGGCTTAAAATTATGTCTATGAGATTCATCTAGGTAGTTGTGCGCGGCAGTTTACTTTGTCACATGCTGTCCCATCATATGACTGTACCACAGACGCAGGCCCGTCGGTTAGCTCTCCTGCTCTCTTTGTCCTTGGACCAGCGGACTACCAAGGACGTGTTAGAGACATAGATGAATCACAAATGAACACGACAAGGCGTGAAAGTAACATCTGCTAGCATTCTATTGCCCAAAGGAAGTTGTAAAAAAGGGGACAAGGAAGTGTATTTTCTCAGTGGAGGCAGAAGAAAGTGCACAGTTACATGACTAAGGGAAGGAAGGGCTGACGGGACAAGGTGAAGAATTTGGAACTTTCACAGTCCAGGACACTAGGTCATAGGATATGGGCATGCAGAACTCTAAAAGATATTAACGAAGAGTCTTCCAGGTACTTGCTACAATTTTTATGCCCTCACCAGCAGTGTAAGAGAACTCTCGTGTTCCACATCCTCACCAGTGCTTGGCACTGAGTTCTTATGATTGTAAATTCTAGCTAAAACCAGGAAGCATCCATAATGTAAAAAGACTCTTTTTGCAACCCAGTTTTCCATCGCTTTATTCTTCATTAATTTAGGCCCTAGGTCTTTACAACAACATGTGTGAGTAGTTTTCTAGAAAGATCCCACTTATATGTCAAAGGAAGGCCTTGGAAGTTGAGTTCAGGGATTGGAGGAGGAGCGCTGCTAGGCAGAAGAGGGGCACACTGGACGGGGGGAGGGGATACTGCAGGTGTGGGTGGTGGTAGGGTTCAGTAGGTGAGGCGGGGACAGAAAGTGGAAAGATGCGATGCTTATTCCCTCTTTCCCTTTCTCCATCACCAAACCCATCGCTGTGCACATACTTTTTGGATAAAGGATCAATACTGACTATAAATGAAGTTGGACCTAGACGTAGGGAAAGGTCATCAAATGTTAGTGGAGTCTGTACAAGCCATTGAAGAAAGAAGAAAAGATGAGGGAAATTCTTTGTAACCAAAGAACAGGGATATAGAAATCATGTAAATTCAGCATTGTGGAATAATGCTCTCTTTTATCATGTGTATGCATATTTTACTACTTATATTTGCCCATATATTTTCCTAAATTTAATCTTGCAGGTTGATTTTCTCATAATAAAAACCAAATCCTATCCCTTGTCTCCTATTATTGCATGTATTTCATATTCATCATTATTAAATTGATATCCCATTGAAAGTAATAGAATATACCTTACCCTCAATTTTTTTCCTTATACTTCTTAAAATGAGCAATATAAAAAATGGGTGGATGTTCAAGAACAGCATTCTTTCTAGAAATTTCCCCATGATGTGTGGGTGCCCCCAAAGGGACACCTCAGTGGCCTTGAAGGTGCCTGCATGTCTCAGGGACTGCACACTTGTATGCACCTGGGTCTGGAATGCATTCTGTCCCCCAGGGTGTGCTCACTGTATGCACATCACAGTCAAGACTCATGTGATAGGCAGTGCTGATGAGTGCAAGGGTGCTCCAAGGGGTGGAGTTGTGCTCCACGCCTTCAAGAACTTCTAGGAGGCTGCAGACCATGTGCCCACATAACTGTAAAGCAGCCAGCAGAGCGCTCGGATTCTCTGTGTGCCCAACAGTATTCAGTTGGCATGAATATCGGTCCCATTGTCTGCATTCTTCTGAGATAACTGGGTCATGGTCATTCAACATGCTCAGGAGATCCCAATTTTAGATTTTCAAGGACACATTAAATATTATCTAGACCAACTTTCTTTACTTAAAGAAGAGATGAGGTGGCCAAGCTAAACCTTCTCTGGAACCTGTTTCTTCTAAGTGGCTTTGCAGCTGAGGGCATCGTTTAGTAAGTGCACAGCTCAGCGTCTGAGTCTCTGCATTGACTTGCTTTGTAACTTGGGGACAATTTTTTTTTTTTTTTGACCTCTCAGTGCCCTAGGATTCTTGGTGTCAAGAAGGGATAACAATAGTAGTAATTTCACCATAGCATTTTGGGAAGATTAAATGAGATAATGTCTGTAATTCATTTTAGCAATGTGACCCATGCAGTATAAGCACTCAATAAATGTCATCTGACGTTAGCAGTGTTTTTTTGTAAAGGTTTTTATAGTTGAAGGCAAAGAGCACTGGTTCAAGGTGTTCTTGGAAGCCCCTATAGACTGAGCCATGAAAACCTGTTCTATGTGGCTGTGCCCGGCGCTCAGTGCGGGTGCCTCCAACATGGCGTCCACCATGATATCAAGGCTGCCTTCCTTTGAGAAAACTGATCTGAGAACTGTTGGGATATGGCCAGCATTTCTGCTCTGGTAAACTTGAGAACAGATAGCTCAGCATATTCTTCTCTGTCTCTGTCAGTCTCTCGTTTCCATCTTTCTTTAAAGATCGTTAACACGGAACAGCTAAGCTAGAATTTCCATCTTTCCCCTTGACATCTAGTCTCCTACAAAGTACTGTGATGTGGTAGGTCCAGTGGTGCTTCTTAAGAAATGTGGCAGCTCCAGCCTGCGTTTTCACTTCTACACTAGCTGGACACAAACTTCAAAACTTGGAAATAATCTACCCCAGTTCCTGCTTCTGACAGCCTTTCAAAGCAGATGTTGAATTAGTTTCAGTTTTTTAGTTGTGAGAGCTGCAGTTACCTTAGACATCACAGAATCCAACCCCCAAGATCATCAGAGTCGGAGAGGGAGCTCTGAAGCCGTGGTTCCCGAGTCCTCAGCTCTTCTCCCGCTTCTTCAAGTGGGGTGTGATTCCTCTATCAGCATGAATACTCCTTTGGAAACGGTTTCAATCATCAGAGCTAAAGAGAAAAAAAATAATATTGGAATATAACAAATACAACAATTAAAAAAATTCAAAGCTTGCCTTAACTATGCCTCGTTCTGCTTATTTGTGATGAGGAGCTGGTATCTCCGTCCATGAATTGGAATTGAAGAAGAACATTGTGAGCGATTTTGGAGACGCTGACCGCCCCTTTGTTTTAACAGAGAAACAGATTGGGCCTTGCTGTTTAGACGGTAAGAACAGCAAGGTCTTTACCTGCTTGTGATTGAAGAGGTTGCCATTGCCACGCTCAGATTCTTGTGATTATTTGCAAAATCAAGACATTTTCTGTTGTTGTAAAAATACGAGCTTTGCATTCAAATATCCACTAGCTGATTGCACTCAGATGATATATTCCATTTATGAAATTTGGGAAACTGCTTACTGAATTAGGCGTAAGGAATCTGAAATGCTTCCACACAGAATTCTCTTAAAGATCCAGTACTTTAGGTGTGCCTGGTGGCTCAGGCGCTAAACTGGCAGCTGGGACTTAGACCATGTAAATCCCCAGGACCCAGGTTCAAGACCTAGGGATAGAGGGGACAGCCAAGGAATAAATAAACTGATGAATGTACTTCTTTCTCCTCTTCCTTCCTTAAAATTTTTCTTCCTTCTCTCTCTTCCTTTCTTTAAAAAAAAATCCAGTACTGTAAAAAGGTAATATCTTACCTGATTATATTCCTTAAACAAATATGATTAAACTTATCGAGAATGGAGGAATGAGGAACAGTCTTAGGATCATGTCCCACATGACTATTGGAATATGGGGATAGCGATTCTGTGCAAAGTAGCTCAGTGACATGAATAAGGAGAGAGAGCACCTTTATGCATTTGATTGGACATCAGTGCGCATGCTGATATACTTCTAGCAGAATCGACAAACATATTTCAACACAGGTATCCTTTCATATAGAGTATATAGGTGTGGTCCACATTCTAAAATCACTCCTTCATGGAGAACTGTGCTAGTCAGCTTGAGCTGCTTTCACAAAATCTCACAGGCCGAGTGGCTCAGTCAACAGACATTTTCTTTCTCACTTTTTTGGAGGCTGGGAGGGCAAGGTCGAGGGGCGGCTGACTTGATTCCTGTTCAGCTCTCCTCCTGACTTGCAGCGTGCTGCCTTCTTCCTGCATCCTCTCTTCTTGTTGGGACACAGTCTGTCCCCCTGAGGACCTCATTTAACCTTAATTACACCCTGAAGTTCTTACTTCCAGCTACTGTCACATCAGGGATTAGGGCTGGAACAATGAATTCTGTGGGCCATGTTCAGTCCATAGCAAGACCTTACTTCTCGACTTAAGTAGATGCCGATACCATGACAAATCATTGAGAAGTAGATTCCATTGAAAGTGTAGGAAGTAGACTGAGATTTAATTTATGGGTCCCATCCAGCTCTCTTGTTGAAGAGGGGGCCCTCCAGCTTTTCCTGGGCATGATGAAAAGTCCAGAAAAGCTTGTTTTCTCCCCAGTTCATGAACTTTTCCCATTAAATTTACTTCTTTGTCTTATCATTATTCCGGGTGAACTATAGGTTACTTTAAGAGGTATTGATACCTTCCTGTCAATAAATGGATCCCACCTTCCATTTGGGTTCCTGTGAGGTGCCAGTGGCTCGAGATGAAGGCTTGTTCTTGGAAGTTTTGGTGGCAGCAGAAGACTCCTAACTCCAGGACATAAAGGATGACAAGAAGAAAAACAGAGGCGTGATCTGGAACTGGATCTAGATGGCTGATTGTTGCCATTGACCGAAGGAACGAGAACAACAAAACATAATTTACATCTTATTTATTTTAACCCTACAAAGCTTTTGCAATGGAAGCAATTTGTTTAGTTTTTCTAATTGTTAGTGAACTTGACATTTTGATAAAAAATTTTTAGAATAGTTTTACACTTCCAAGAGTGTTGCATAAATATGTAAATAAATAGATGATATATATATATATATATATATATACGTGTGTGTGTATGAGAGAAAGAGTGTTCTTTTATACCCCATGTGTGTTTTTAACATTTTGTATTTCTGTGGTGCATTTATCACAACCAAGAAATACTGGTACTTTATTATTGACGAAACTTGCTACTTTGCTAAACCTTCGCTAGTTTTCCCATAATGCCCTTTCTCTGTCCCAGGATTCCATGCAGAGCACCAGATTACATTTAGTTGTCCTCTCTCCTTTGGCTCTTCTTGGCTGTAACAGTTTCCAGACTTTCCTTGTTTTTGATGACTTGGAAAGATTTAGGGAGTATTGGGCAGGTGTCTTCTAGAATGTTCCTCAGTTTGGGTTTGCCTGAAGCTTTTCTCTTGGGCAGGCAGAGATGATGGATTTCGAGAGGAAGATCATAGAGGTGAAGGGCTGTTGTCATCACATTATGTCAAGGCAGCATGCTGTCAACAGGACTTAATAACCACTGTTGACATTGACCTTGGCTTGAGTTGAAGTGTCAGTTTTCTCCACTGAAGAAAGGGGGAATCTTTGACTTTATTATATGAACAAATTCACCTCTCTTCTACTAACCTGCAGCGTCCAAATGAATTCCAATTCCATCCTTATCCAAACTCAACAGGAAAATTCGGTTTAATGATTTCCTCACAAACTCCTGTACTACTTTTTTTTTTCTCATTTCTGTCAGCTGTCACTCTTCATTTTGCTCTTTTTCTGTTGTGTGCACATGGCATTTAAAATCTAGATGAAGATGGAAAAGTGTAGTCAGCTAACCCCATGTTGCTGCTTAATTTAAGTGCTTGCTTAATAGCCTTTAACATTCAGATAATGAACTGAAAATTATTTTTTAATCACAGTGTTTGGCATTGCTAAGTGATAGACTTACTCTGGCACCCTGAATTCCTCACTTCGCTGTTAATTTGCGATATAATTTCACTGGTTGAGGGACCATGTGACCCACATCTGAGCCTTCCTCTGTGTGCTCAGGAAACATTGCAGCATGTTTTGGTTAAGAATTAAAATGCACGCTTTAATGAAAAACGAAGATCCCACATCAGGAGAACAGGCTGAGGGAAAAGCAAGAGGTAGGAGTATGGCACAAACAGGAGAGAAGGTCAGCGAGCGCATGTTTAAGAGTCAGCACGAGAGAAGGAGAGAAAGAAGTGCGTGTTGATCAAGGCTGTCAAGATGTTCTCTGCTGCGGAGAAGGCAGTGACAGCTGCAGCTGACTGTGCCCCGAGCTGTGGCCTGGCCATCACGGGGCAGTTCGATGCCCCCATTTCATGCATAGTCACAGTGATTACTTAGGGTGTTCAAGAACTTCATCGCGATTTTTGTGTTGGTGAAACTCGTTTTACTGTGTTCATTCTAAGTTTTTCTGAGAAATAGCAGTTACTATTTTCTTCTGGTTTCTCCATGTTTATAGTGTCTTCACATGCATTGGTATTAATCTGTTAGGAAAAAGTCTGTGATGTTCATCTTATGAAGAGATCCATTGTACAGACGGGGTCATTGAAACTTAGGGAGGTTAAGCAATGTATTGTGGATCACTTGTTCCAAGATAAAGAACCAGTTCAAGGCAGGAGAACATGGAGAGAGTCACCTTCACTGCTGGGGACGGGTAGGAGGGAGTTCTATGTCTGGGTCTCCAGACTGCAGTTCTCACGCTCAAATCCACTGTAATCCATTTGAATCAGACTACTGAAATTCTGCCAATATTTTGAAGAGAATTTACTTTAGGGATTTCTATTTAAGCTATGTCTCATATTTTGTGTGTGTGTGGGAGTCACCCACAGCCAAGATGGAGGACTGTGACCCAGCCTCCCACTCCATACCCACATTCCCCTAGACATAGACAATATTCTCTCAAGTAATTCCTCCCTCTCTGATCTGATTCTCTTTTACAGTTAGTCTCTCTGGTTTAGGGAAAAGGACCGAATGAGATTTGAGGAAAATAATGCCTGTGTCGCTTGGAACGTTAACTTGGACTTGGCTCTCACTTAAGACAGTCCCTTTCCCTGGCACATTCGTGTTGAACTATTTCAGATGAGCAGCTCAAGAGGTCAATGGAATTCCAAGGAAGTAGGGAATGACACGTTTACCTTGGAGGGGGAGAACAGGACTAAGGTGAGCCAGCTGGGGGAGATGTTGAGGAGGGACAGGTCAGTCACGGTGTGCTCCAGGGCCAGACAGAGGATTCCTCAAATCCGAGGGACAGGGAATGACTGGGAATGAGAATCAGTGGCCTGGTCAAGACTGTCTCCCTTTAGGGCTTGCTTTCCCACCCCACTCGCTCTCCCTGACCCCAGCACTGGCAGGGTGGTCTCTTCCTCTCCGTCACCCTCCATCTCCATTTAAAGAGTCAGAAATAGAGGCAGAATGGAAGAATCGGCTAGAAGAGCTTTACATAGAACGAAGACCCGAGGACAGGAAAGGAAACTACGGAACAGAGAAAGGAAAAAGGAAGGGATGTAGACATAGGGTATTCTACCCTTTCTAAGGTTTGATACTATTTGCCCTTATACATTGAAAGGTAAAAGGCACTAAATATAAAGAGGGCTTTCTACTGAGTGGCGCTAACAAAGGAGAGGAAGGCCATGGAAATAAGGTGAACTTCCCTGGTCCGCAGACTGCATCACATTCCCTGCTCCACCGAGACCCTGGGATCCAGAATGTGGGCAGTTTGAAGCCTTCGGGCTGAGCCCGTCTGCACTGTTGTCCACTGTGATGTAGCTGGTTGTCTGGTTACCTGCTGACCCATCCACTTGGCTTAAGGCGACACTTGGGGCTCAGAAGAGGGATTTTTGAAATCTGTCTAGTGATGCTAGGGCGGAACCCCTTTGACGGTTGTTTTCACAAGGAGAGTGAGAGTGAATGGAAGCCATGGGCACGAGCTCGTACGAAAGTCATGACTCCAGGTTCTCTTAGGAAGAGCTCACCTGACCGATATAACACAATTGAATACTATCCACCCTGCCCCACTTTCAACTACTTATTGATAACAATTTTGGATTTGGAAATCTTGAAGCCAACTCTTCCAGTGAGGTTTTTAGTCATGTGGTCCGAGTTAGTGTTATGTGATCAAGACGGAATCTGCTGTGTTTTCCTCTTAAAAATGAACACAGAGCTGTTTTCTCACGCTTTTTTTTTTTTTTTTTGGCAGGGAGACATGTGGAAACCAGGGGGTGACTCTATTTTGCTCTATAAAAGCTTGGTATTAAAGTGATTTTCCAGGAAAAGGGGAAAGAACCCCGCTTCCCCAAAAGCCCAGCAACATGTGATCGCTGAAGGCCTTGGTGGTGGGGGGTGGTCCCAGGATTACGAGGTTATGAAGTTCTTGGACTCTGGAAATTGCTTTTCACAGTTTAGATGCTTTGGAGTCAGAGTCAGACACTCAGTCAGAATAGTTTGTTTTCACGTGTTACTTGACTCTTGAGTTTCAATTCACATTTTCAAGGTGAATGCAAAGTACATCTCATTATTTTTTGGAAACACCAATTTCCTTCCAAATATTCAAGTGGACATGGTGTGCAGACCAGGGTGTCCCAAACTGTTGGGCTTCGAATGGACGTATTTCTCTCACATTTTTGTCTGATGAATTTCCAGGAAGAGCCTTCATTAATCTTGCCAGGAGTATGTGGCTGACATGTCTGTTGTTCATCAACTTTCAGATGGTCTTCACTTCTTGTGGACTCTGTAGTTCCTCAGGAAAGGGTCACATTATTATTTTTATTTTATTCAATGCCTGCGATTGGGGGTGTGTTTACTGCTAATAAAGATTTGTGCTGTTAAATTCTTCCTGCTTTGAAATGTAGGACCAGAAAGTGAGGTAGATAAGGATAGTTCACCTATGCTGGTGTACCTCCTACACTGAGAACAGGGTCTGGCACCAGAGTGGCACTCGGTATTTGTACAATGAATGAATCCATCTGCCATCTGACATGTCACACATCAGCTGTTAGATAAAGCGGAGTAGATAAAGAAAATATTCTATAGGTAAACAATGGAATACTACTCAGCTGCACAAAATATGAAATCTTGACATTTGGGGCCATGTGGATGGACCTGGAGGGCACTATGCTAAGTGAAATACATTAGAGAAAGACAAATACCTATGAACTCACCATGTGGAAGGAAAGGAAGCAACAAAGCAAACAAACAAGCAAAATAGAACAAAACCAACTCTTACATTATGAGAACAAAATGGTGATCATCAGAGCGTTGGGGAAGGGAACTGAACACGTCACATATAGCAGCCGATTGTGTGGTGGTGGAAGAAACTGGACTTTGGGTGGGGATCATAATGTAGCAGATACTATATGTTACAAACCAGTGTCATTTTAATAAAATAATTTTTTTAAATGAAGCATAGTGCCCTACAGAAGATGTCTAACATGTTTTGTTCAGAGGGTTGGAAGATCTCTGCGAGGTAGACGTTACATGTTGATTCCTCTTTTGGTTTGGCAACCAGTTGATTCCTCTAATTTTCAGAATAAGTTTTCAAGTGTTGGCTGTTTCTCCACAGCTTCTTCATCATCACTGCCATTGTCTTATCTCTTCAGGAAAAAAGAACAGTTGTGAATGGATTCCCATCCGATGAGAATGCCAAGCACACGATATGCACTATATCAATATTGCCATTATTATGATATTAGTGATGTTTTCCTATTTTAGAATTAAAAAAAAAATCACAGTCCTCAGATTCTGTCCAACTCTCATCATGAATGGAGATGTTTTACTTACTACTGTAAAGAAGCATCCTACCATTTTTCTAATGTTGAGCAGCCTTGGCACACGTGTGAGCCTCACTGTGTGGCACAATGTGACTCCCAGAGGTTGACTTGGAGAAATGTGCCTTGAGAACAGAAACGAAAGCTGTGTCATTGCTCGCTGTGTGGGGGAGCTGTCTTTGTCAGATGGGGGTGCGGCTGTGGTGCAGGATTCCTAGAAAGAATCAAAGCTTCCGCTTCCTCCGAACACAGGAAGGAGCGTTGAAATGAGGCATTTTTCAAGGATTCGTAGAGTTCACAAGAGAGAAGCTAAGTCTGCTGCATTGGCAGGGGGGTGTTCTCCTCCGAAAACATGCTGTAGTCAGTCTCTTGTCATAACTGCGAGTGTGTGTACTCATCCATTCTTGTAGGTTTTTCCATTAATTATACTATTTTTAAGTCAAGTAGTTTCATGCTTCACACATTCCATGAGTAATTTGTTATCACTATATTCGTCTTCAGTTTTTCTATTTTTCCCTCTTATTATGTTTATTAAAAGGTTATCTCATTTATTGGCCTTATTTCTGGTTGCTTATTTCTGGTTGTCCCCTCACCCCCACCCCCGGGTCTTGAACCCTGGTCCTTGGGCTTTACGTGGCTGCGCCCCAGCTGTCAGAGTAACTCCTGAGTCATCAAGGCCTTCCAGTGGGCCTTAGATTTCTTCACTTGCATGTTTCCTGTCTGAAGGAAAAAAAGGACTTTGCTTCTTATTTATGAACATAAATAGTTTAGGCTGTGAAGTCCCTCTGAGCACATCACAGCTGGATCCCAGAGAGAACATTCCATTTACCCCGATCTTTGCATATGTGGTGTCTTGCTTCTGATTTCATTGCTGACAGTTTATTTGGAAGAGTTTAAAAAATTCAGATGGTAGAATTTGTGAATTTCCTGGTTTTGTCATGAATTTTTAGTTTTATTGCACTGTGAACAAATTATTTTCTATTTCACTTTTAGTTTTATATTGATTGATGCTCAGTTTTTTGTCTAATCAATGGTCAGAACCTTCCATGGAGATTTGTGAAGAAGTCTTGCTCTCTGTTTGAACTTACTGGTTTGCAGTTATGTGTCAGTTAGAACAGCTCTATGATGTCACTCTTATCTCTTGTTCCTGTTCGCATACTTTGGCAGAAAGAGATTATCTCAGTACTTCTGAACTGTGATTTTATGCTTATATTAACAGTGAGGCTCTATTTATAAAGGCTAGTTGTTCATCTGGGTTGTACTCGTTGCAGTTTTAAAATAACTTTTTCTAATTGGATGTTAATACCTTTGAATTCAGTGTCTATGAAATGAAGATAAAAATTCATTCGTTTTGGTTGGTTTTTGCCTGTCATCCCTTTGCCCAACATTTATTTTCAGTGTTCCTGAGTTACTTTGTTATGTTAGATGTTTCTTACATATAACGTACCTTTTTTTTTCCTTTGAGAAACAGTCTGAAGTTTTGTTTTTGTTTTTGTTCTGACTTTTTAATGCAATATGAATATATTTATATAATAAATGTTTGGTCTTAATCGGTAATCATGTTATTTTTATTCCATTGCTTAATTTTTTGATTACATAATCTGGGTTTAACTGTGTTTTTTGCAGCTATTTAGAAAGTTTTTGCCTGTTACGTCATAGCTCTTTTAGTGATAACTTTCGTAGCTATAGCCTCACAGTTACATTTCATTAATTATATTTATATTAGTATCTATTTATATCCCCAGTGTCTTGGGAGGAAATCAGTATAAGTCCATTTACTTACACCTCCCATTCCTTCCTTTTGCTATCTAATTTTGGTTGAATCTACTATACATTTTCAGCTATTCTGCTATTTACCTTCATATATTTTTTATTTTCATTTTTTTAGGGGAAGGAAGGGAGAAATGAAGGCGACCAGGCAGAAAGGGAGAGAAGGAAGAAGCATTTTATTTATTTAGTTGTTCATGTTGGTTGCTCCGGCCAGGCCCTGGCCATGAATCTGGGTCCTTGGGCTGTATGTGTACTACTCCCTGGGCGTGGGCTTGACCCCTGAGCCATTAGGGCTTGCCTACCTTTATATTTTCACATACTTGAATTTTTTAAAATCATGTTAAATTTTATGTTTTTACCCTGACTCTAAGGATGGGTCAGTCAGTGAGCTTCACACCTTTTCTCTCTTCTCTCCTGTACTCCCCATGTTGGTGAGTGACCTGAGTCCGGGGGTGGCTTTAGCTCTCATTCCTTTTCTTTAAGTACATTCCATGATCACCACCAGGCATTTTGCTGAAGTTCTTTGTCTCTTGTCTCTCTTTGCCTGAGGACTTTGGAGGCCTGAATATTGAATGTTGCCTGAGGGCAAGCCCAGGGTTAGTGATAACTTTCTCTTCAAGATGGATTCATCTCTTTATACTTGAATGCCCAACAGACCTTTCTCTTTATTGTTGAAATCCACTGACTTTATGTTTATTGTTATCTACCAATTTTCAGTTACACCCAGTGTTCAGCTTCAAACTGTTTCTTTTTTTTCTCATTTTCTTGTATTCCTCCCATCTCCCTCCTTTCCTCCCTCGCTTTCTCCTCTTTCCCTGCCTTCTTGTCTATGTTTTTTGCTTTCTGTTCTCTTAGTTACTGTGCTTTCTTATTCTGGGACACCATTTATACAAAAGCACCTTTTTATATAACTGCTATCACTTTGTTCCTGAGTTTTTAAAGAGCATATTTTTCATTGTCTTTCATTTATAGATGAGACACTGTGGTCCAGTGAAAGCAGGGCTGGCTGGGGATCAGTCCTCCTCCCCTCTGTCATTCAGGATCTTTCCAAGTTTGTTCTCAGTTCATGCAGACTGGCTCTGATGCTTTCACTGTCTTTGATTTCTCTGCCTCCTCCCTCCCTCTAGTTCTTTTTATTGTTGTTGATTTCTTTCCCCTACATTTTCCATGCTGAGGAACACGCTCCAAGGGAAAATGAGGTTGTAACCTCGTCTGTACTTGGAATTGGGGATGGCATGATTATCACATGGTTTTCTCATACTTTATTTGACATTTTTCTCAGTAGACATGGAGACCATGTGGTGATTGACAGCTATGTAATCATTGCTTTTCATCTACCCAAGACATTTAAATCTTTTAAACAGTGTTTTCACTTGGGCTACATCATCCCATTTTTGAAGAGATACCTTTGTTTATGTTTCCTTTGAACTGATCTTCTTAAATTATGGATCCCAAATCTGTAGATGAGATTTGTTAAAAGACTCTGTATAGCTAGTCAGGTGGGGAAGAATTAATCTCATGTTTTATTCATCCATTCAGTTTCAGACCTGTACTTGATTTTGTATACAGCTTTCTGATTCATGTTCTTTCCTGGTCCACTAACTCCTAGACCTATTTTAGACACACCTGCATTCATTCTCTACGATGCACCATGTAATCAGTTTATCTTCCGTAAATGACCTAGCAGACATCCCTTTGGAGTCCATTTCTCTTGTTTTCTGGTTATCTCAACAATGTCATTCTAATGTATAAAGTCTCCTGGTTTAGTAAAAGACCCAAAGTATTATTAATTTTATATGCTGTACTAAGATACAGCACTGATGCGAAGATTATAAAATATGCTAGTCCAGAAATTGACCTTTAAATTCACCCAAAGCTATAATTAACCATTAAACAGTTAAAGTATTGACTGTATTTGTAAAATTACTACGGTTTAGTGTAGAGAATTTGAAAACTCTATGTGTGTGTGTTTTATCACCTATAATCCTAATCTTGTGGGCACAAAGATCACTTAGCATGATCTTAAATATACATACACATACAATTTTATTAAATTGTACTCAGACTTTATAGACCTAAAATTTAGTATCAGGGTTTTCTCTTTATCTTATTATGTTATCTCATTTGGGTAAACATTCTCTATATATGGTTTTTGTAATGGTTTCTTACTTTGAATTTATAAGGCTCTGCTAGGACTTAACTACTCTCTTATTGTGAAAATTCCCATGTTATCAAGTTTTATACATATTTATAACTATCTCAATAAGAAAGGTCTATAAAATAGAAATAATAGATAAAAGAACTTTGCGTGGATTTTTTTGTTTTTATGTGTGTTTATTATAAAATAAACACATGTATGGAAATACACCACAAGCATGAACATTTTTCAGGCTCAAATGAGACATTGCTTATGAGAACTGCCTTACTATTTTGCGTTCTCACTAGGGCTGTGCCTTCGCAAGCCGACATCACTGTGCAGCCATATGCATTTATAGTTTTCCTGTCAATCTGATGCAGGATAAAAGGCATGCCTTTGGTGTTTGCTGATTTTATTAATGGAATTGTGCAGATTTTGATGCCTATTAGCCATTTGTATTTTTCCTATGAATTGACTAGTAAAGACGTCCTTTGCTCAATTTTCTATTGGGAATATCAGAATTTTGCTTATTTCCTTGAAGGACGTTTCAAATATTTCACCATCTTGTTATAATTTTTCAAAATAGATGTGTGTGTGTGTGTGTGTGTGTGTGTGTGTGCGCGCGCCCACATGAGCAAGCATGTTACATTTTTTTCTTCCCATTTAGCTGAACTAGTTTGTGCAGTGTAATAAGACGCAGTGGGCGACAACTATAATCCTTTGTCGTGGTCGTCATTGAGTGGTCTCTGTGGTGTTCTGCTCTTCCCTGAATTCTCTCGGGCCTCTGCAGTCAGCTGTAGGGTAGGGAGAAGCTCTACCGAATCACAGATGGGATTTTAGCATTTGGGGCATCGGTGGGCTGGTTGAGCTCTGATGGGCTGGCCATCAGCTGAGCTCCTTCATTCATCTTGATCAGCTGGGCCCTCCCTCCTTCATCAACTCTTACCAACAGGACTCTCTCTCCTTCAGCAGCCTCGCTCATTCAAATGGTAGGGTTCCAGAAAGAGGCTCACAACTGACACATGACTGTTTTGGACACATTTATTGGCAACAGCAGGTGACAGAACAAGACCAGCATCAGGGGATGGGAAATAGACTTCACCTTTCCTTGGGAGGAACTGCGAAGTATCCCTGCAGAGGGCATGGATGCAGGGAGGCAGTGGATAGTCATGGCCTTTTGCTCAATCCTCCACAGTAGGTAACTATTTTATTTTAGTTTTGGTTTTCCTTATTTTCCTGGATCTTCTTAGGATGTTTCATCATCCTTTTGTTTCAGTTATTTTTCTAGACTGTCTCTAGTAGACATGTTAAATGAATGAATTCTGCTTTTTAAGTGCAGGAAGGTTTTCTTCAGCACGTCTTTGATTCTTGCATAGATTCCTATTGTCTGTGCTCATGTCAATTGCTTACTCCTTGTGCACTTTGGTTT
This sequence comes from Solenodon paradoxus, assembly GCA_004363575.1. Taxonomy (NCBI): domain Eukaryota; kingdom Metazoa; phylum Chordata; class Mammalia; order Eulipotyphla; family Solenodontidae; genus Solenodon; species Solenodon paradoxus. The sequence continues at coordinate 139,848 of RJWH01003472.1, forward strand.
CCCTGCTATGTTTTATTATTTTCTTGTAGTTACTTATCTCAGTGGGAGCCAGTTGTGTTTCTGTCTGTTCCTCTTGACTTTTCATCTGAGAATTTTCTCTTCTTGCTATTTTCTGCTTTTAGTTCTTAATGGTACACAGGTTTTTTTCATATTTCTGAGGCTTCCAAGAAGTTTGCTACAATGTCTTTGGATTCTTTTAATGAAACACCTACTCACTTGCTCTTGGTCTCCAGGCTGACACACACAACCATCTTGTGCTCTGACACTTTGAATATAAATCATCCATATCCTAATGTGACCTCTTATTTATGTGGAACTCAAACTTTTCCCCTATTCTAGTCCTTTGATTATTAAAACACACACACACACACACACACACACACACACACACACACAACAACGAAAACTACCTCTCCTTATTCAAGTACATCTCTGTGTACAAAGTTTTCATCACTGACACTGTTGGCTCTGGAAACCAGACGTAGTAGGAGGCCATGTTTAGGAGATAAATGCCAAAGATGGAGGTGAGATGCAGCTCCTGGGCCCACAAGGAATGCGGCCCTGAAATAGGTGCCCAGTTGGATGGGTGGATGCACATGACCAGCCTGAAGGTTGATAAGATTAGACAACAAGGAAGACCCCCTCATCATATTTTGTCCCTTTTTAGCTGTATACTTGTTTGCTCTCATTCTTTACTTGTAGGGCATTTGAATACCTTGAGATAATTCATTTTGCACCTAGTGGTTCTGAGCCTATCAGCAGACCCTTTGTACACAGGGTGTAGCCAAGAGGAAGAACCAGATTCTGTCTCACTCGGGCAGCCTCCCAGCCAGGATGCGCTGAGTTTGTGCCATGGGTCTCTGATCAGGGAAGAAGGAATCCACTGTCACCAGCTCTGGACTCCAGGCTGCTGCAGTGTGTGACTTTGTCTTTGCTTCCCTCCCTTCCTCTCAGTTTTCTTGACATCGGTGAAATTGACCTGACCTCTGAGCACCTGTGAATTATTGTGTCTCCTTTTTACATGGTGCCACATCACCACTGTTTAACATCTAACAAAAGAAGTTGGCAGAAGTTAGAGCTGCCTAGTTACGTGGGGAAGAAAATTAAAAAGAAAAGAAAATGCATTCCAGTTCCTGAGCACAAAGTAAAATGATCTGTTTAAACTGTCCTTCATGAAATGGCAATGTGCCCAGAATATTTGATCTGAAAGAGAGATCAAGTTCAGCCAGAGGAAACCGAGTCCCAGAGTTGTGGGGGCAGGAAACGGCTCATTCATGATTCCAGTTGGGTGACTAAAAAACAGGATTCATACCTAGCTCCCCTCAATCTGCTGCCTTTTAATTCTTCGCTATCCTCTCCTTCCCCGCAGTTCTTCACACTGCTTGGGTGATTTCATTACATTTGTTTTAGGTTACATTTTTCTTTCCTTTCTACTAGCAGGGTCCAATTTTTGCCTACCCTCATCCTAGTATAATTACACATTCGTATGTATGTTATATTTCACAATGGAAAATATTTTCAGAGTCTCTTTATTGTTGCTGAGAAAGTCGTAAACAACAAACTGTAATTTACTATTTTCTGCTTCTGTTTCTCCATGGAATGCAATTCTAATGGGAATTATGCTCCTGCTCACTGAACCAGACCTCAGTGCTGCCTCCTGTTTCCTTCACGAGGATTGTTTGCTGTCCCTTACAAATCAGTTAGAAGTTATTGCCATTAGGAGTAGAATTTCAGACTTCTTTAGAAAATCATTTTTAACGGTTGGAGCGGGTGCCTTAATAGCACACGTGGATCTGTGTGACTCTCCCCTCCCCGTCTCATTCCAGTAAATGGACTCGTCAGGTCCCTTCCGGCTTTCAGATGTGTATTGAAGGGCGTGTGTAAATATCCAACATTATTTTATCACTTTAAAATCTTATTAACATGAGCCTTCAGGCATATGGACTAAAATAAAATTTGTCAGATAAGAGAAGGTGGAGGAAGTGAATTTTGGGAGAAGGGAAATGCAGTGGCTGTGGGACAGAGGTGCCTGCAGAGACTATCAGCTTCTGGTTTGACCTCTGGCAGCCACAGGAGGTTGATTTGTGGGTGATGACATTGTTTTCCACCCCAACAGTGACAAAACTAGTTGGACTGATATTGTAAGCATTCTTGATCTCCTTTAATAATACTTCCTCTATTGTTTTCTTTTTTTTTTCTTGGTTTAAAGGAAAGGTGCATGCAGGAGTGAAGGCAAGTAGGCAGGCAGGTGGAAGAGAGAGGAGGAGGAAGTGTCCTCATTCATTTGATGTAGTTGTTCATGTTGGTTGTACCCCAGCCCCTGGGTCCTTGGGATGTCTGTGGACTATGTCTGGTGACCTATCTGCTAGGCCACCATGTCATGTCTCTTGATTGTTTTCACTCACTCATCCAATTACGATTGCCATTTGCCCTTTTCTGTCTTTTTTGCTCCTTTCATGTGTGTCATCGTCAGGAGGCTACTTATTCATATCGGAAGCAAGGAGGTGTTATTTTGCAGAGACGGATTTGGCCTCTCTTTAGTAGCGTCTTGCACTGGTTATTTTTTGTAACAGCCCAGCTGGAATCTCTATAGAAGGAAGTGTACGAACAACGAAGCTGCATTCATAATGTCCCAGTATCGTCAGCACCACGTTTCATGTCACAGTATCCTAATGTGGGAGCGTATCTGGCGTCGGCAGAAGTGTTCAGGATCCACGTCTGTTCACACTCAGTCTCGTTGAAGAGCCCACGATCTCCACTGGTTACACATGTGAGCTGATGGCTAATCAAAGGTTAATGAACATACGCACGCCTGTGCTTATCTAAAACCTGTGGCACTTTCATTAGCACAGCGGTTCATGCTGAGGGGCGAGGGATGGGTCAGATTTCTGAAATTGAATTTGGATTTAATTATTGAATTTATTAGAATGAGATTTTACCTGGATTTACATAATGCAGCTAAACAAAATCTTAGTGGACAATAAATATCTCTAGTTTTCTCAGGTGAAATACTTTGCCTCAGTTAATTTCCTAGGAAATTAATTTCAAAATGCCAGAAAAGAGAAAACATGGAGATTTTATCTATCTTGGATTTCAAAAGCACAAATTTGACTGCCTAATCTTTTTCCCTTTTGACTTATTTTTCTTCTGGTTCTTGTCTGACTGATAGGCATTGTACACTCTGTAAGATGTCAAGTTAAAAGTGAATTGAGATAGGTGTCCTAACATGACCTCGAGCAGAAGAATTATGAAACTCATCGGAATGAATGTCAATTTGCAAGTGCCTATTTCTCTATTGAAACACCTGAAAACCAGCTCAAGCATGTTACTATAAATATTGTACTCCACTCTACAGTCAAATTTTATGAAGTCCTTCCTGGAATGCTGAAACTCAGTGTGGACAAAACTATGGCTGAGTCAGCATGTTGCTTGAAAAGTAATTTACTTAATTAAGGCATAATGAGCCTATAAAAAAAACTCTGAAATAAATATTTTAAATGTCTTTGTTTAGACAGCTTTACATTAAATAGAATTAAATGTGACATAGCTGCTTCAATATAAAACACTTGACTTAAAAAATGAGGACATTTTTTCCCATTGAAATCTGGGACCTTAAAAATTATTGCAAAAAACAAAAGGCACAACCTCTATGCTAGAAAAAGCTTTCCCGAGAAATGCCAAGAGAAGATAGCAAAGAAATGCTGATAATAGTGTGAAGATGACAGGAAACAGTCCCAGCCATTCCAGAATGTTAGATGCCTATAAATGTCCTTGAACAGTCCTACACTTATTAGTAAATTTGTAAGACACATCTGACTCTTCAAAAATGAAAAGAAGTATAGCGCGGAGGTAAGAAGTAGAGTGCCAGCCTGCTGATCGCATGCACTGTTGTGAGCAGTTTAGAATTTCTGGCTTACAGCAGGAAGAACCAAGTGTAATGTTATTAAAATTACAGACATGCATTAACAAACGTCTTCGAATCAACCGTTGCTAATCAAGAGTTAATGGGACTTTCTTAAAAGAAGCATTTTCTTCTTTTCTTTTTTTATACATGTCTTGGTTGGCCCTCCGACACTGGGGTGCAAACCCTGGTCCTTGGGATTCATATGGACTGAATTGAGCCAGAGGTGGTGGAATTAACCGTATTCCAAAATGGAACATTTCTGTGTGAAAATATACAGGGATTATTTTTGAAAGGGGTAGGGTCTTACATATGTAATTAAACAGATACTTTTGAAAATGAAAGATGCTGGCCCAGACGAGCATGATCAAGGTTGACATAGAGAAAGGTATTGATGTTTTATGAATTACCTGTATGAACGGATCACACTTGTTCATGCTTTTTTTTTTTTCACCTAAATTTTCAAATATGCTATTAGTTTTCTTGTAGACTTGAAATACATATTTGAAGTGGTGTTTTCACACACACGCGCATGCATGTACACACACAGTTTGACTCATGACTGATCACTCAAATCGTGATTGGTCAAGTTCATTCATTTGTTGGGGCACATTCTGTGTTCAGAAGCTTCCCACGTCACCTTCTCTATGGAAAATTATCTCCCCAGTCAGCTTAGAATTACACAGGCAGCAACATTTAGAACATAATACTCTCTTTCTCTGGCTCTGTTCCGTGCATCCTATGTTGGGGCCCTGAACAGCTTCACTCCGTCGCCCATCTATTATGGGCATCCCCAGCGTCATCGCAATGGTCTTGAGCTTGCCTGGCAGTTAGTAGCTTGTTCAGCAATTTGCAAAGCTGTGTGGCGTTCCTAGCTGCAGCCTCTGCCACCCTCATTTCAGCTGCCCACGGACAGGCGCTGTCCCTGTGGGTCCTCTCACCCCTGGAAGTGAGTCACCCCCTAAAGCCCTGCTGGGCCAGATTTTCTGGCCCCCTGCAAATAGGCAAGCTGCATGTGCCTCGAGCTGGAGCTGGGCGTGCTTGGCATCCTGTATTGCCCAGGCTTCACCTGGGTGTGCTTGCCACGCATCTCGGAAGTGTCAATAAAGAGAGTTAGCCATCTTTTAAAAATTAAAAAAAATTTTTTTAAATTCTTTATTCTCTCATTAGCCATTTCCCCTTGGCGACCCCTGCTTGCAATGCTTAACTTGCGCAGTAACTATTAACAGGAGTGATGTATTTAAGAAACCCAAACTAAGGGGTTCTTCTGAGCCCTTTTCAATGAACACTTAACTGATTACATCTAAGATTTGCAAGAAAGGTATTTTGTTCACAAATCAGAATGAAAATTCTCATCCCATTGACTTAGTAGCTATAGATTTTAAGGGCGACAAGTCCTCTGCCTCTTTCATCTCCTGGAGAAATGTCAAACTGTAGCGGACCTCATAGGTCTATTGAACCTTGAAAGCAATTGGTACTAAATTACTCCGTACTTCTCTATGTAAGATTTCTCTCCTTCATAGAGTAAATGTGTTCGATTTCCTCAACCAGGCCATGTACCCTGGGTTTCTTGACATGGTCCCTTTGATTAAGGAAAGTCAGTATGAATGCACGAAAAGCCAGGATTCAGGCTGAGAGCGGTCCATGGATGAGCTAGTCCTAAGGTCTCTGCTCTGCATACCTGGATGCGGCCCTGGGACTAGACTCCAGGAAAGTTAGTTCATGTGTTTAAACCCACATGGCAAAGGGGCCATTTGGGGACTCTTGACAACATGCATGCCTCCAGGACAGTGATAATAAGAGGATGTATTGAACCTGACCTGCATGCCCAGTCCTAGGATAGTGATATTTATCCTCAGTGCACACACAGCAGCCTGACCAGTGTTTAACATGCTGAGTGGCTCTGGTGCCCAGTGTCATGTTCCAAAGTCAGACATCATGGACATGCCTTTACAGAGCTCCAGACAAGAGCAGTGGGCTGCGTCCTCCTCTTTGTGTGGCATTTGAGCCTACTGTGACCTATCACAGCCACCAGGGCCCTGCAGAGTGGTTATTGCTGATTACAATATACTCTTTACCATCATATGACTAACAAGAGGCTGAGAAATATTTCTACAAAGAAACTTCAGGTTGAAGGCAAATATAACCACCCAAGCCTAGTCAAACAATAAGAACATGGCCAGGCTGTGCCTTTCTGGTGCAAGTACAGCCTTGCTTCCAGAAAAATACCAAAGGACAAATTTAAATCATATCTGACGAAAGTCAGCCCAAAGCAGACGATGGAGAGATTAGGAGACGTGAATTTGCGTCTTCTATCATGAAGTGTGACTCTGGGCCTGAAGTGTGTTGTTGGGTCCGAGGTATCAACTGATGGTGGTGCAAACCCCTGGCTCAGACGCTTGTGCCTGAGACTTTCCTGGGCACCAGTGGATGCTGTAAATTTTCAAGGAAAAGGCAACACTAACTGGGTGAATCACCAGCTAGGTTTCAGCATTTGATCTTCCACATTCCTTTTGGTGATGTCATGTTTGTGAAGCTAGATTTTCAGGAACTGTGGTGAAAAAATGCAGGGGCCCCTTGAATGTCAAGGTGGAACAGAGACTGGAGGTGGCTCTGTGCTGTTTGAGTCCAAAGACTGAGAAGTTGGGTGTTGTGACCACTTACTAATGACATTTATTGATAGTATTTTTTCGAATGGTTCCTAAGGTGTTAAGGAATAAACACTAAGTTGTATAGATCCAGTTACTTAAGAGACAACTGTGAGCTTTCTGTTTTGTGATGGTTTTGGCCTAGCAACATGGAAAGAGAATTGGCTTTGACATGAAGGGCTCCAGGAACCGAGAAAATGCGGGAACTTGGCTATAAACCCATGATCATTCACAGACCTTTTCAGAACTTAATATGCAAAACAGGGAGGCCCATCTCTTGCATTATTTCCGTAAATATATTTTTAAACCACGTTTTTATTCACGTGCCCTGGATCTCTTTGAAGCTCTTATATAATCAGATAGCTTGTACCATGTCTAACAGTTTTCATTAGGCCGCCTTAAGTTCTTATCTTGAGACTCGAATGACTGAATTGGTGACTGAATTTTCTAGAACCATGGCTCCCTTGGATTTTGATTCGATTATGCAGTGAGATGAAGCAGGCTGAGGGCACACCCCAAACACTAAGCTTCCTGTAGCTACTGCTAAAGTGAATGAATGCAGAATTCCTTGTGAGAGTCGCTGTCACCCTTCCCCATGGAAGTAGGGATCTTTATTAATGGGGCTCATAGGGAAGCAGGTCGTGCCTCCAATTTTGACTCCCTTTCTAGAAAACATACTCTCAGACTCCCTGCGTGTCTGTCATCCATTCTCTGTCTGATATGTTTCCTGAAGAACTGATTTAGCAGCTTTTTTCCCCCAGACTCATGGTTCTGTCCTCTCCTGGGGGTATTTGCAGGTGGGGGGTGGGGCCTTTGGGAAAAGATTGGGTCAGAAGAATTGTCACAATAGTGCTCTCCTAAAACTTGAGGGAAGAGAGGGAGGGGAGGGAGGGAGGGAGAGGGACTGAGGGGCTGGGGGAGAGACGATGAGCGAGAGAACTGCTTGGTTTCTCAGGGTGAGGGTACCGTGGGAAGGCAGTGTGCAGTCTGGAAGACGGTTCTACTAGAACTCAGCCACCCGGCCCCCTGACGGCAGACTCCTGCCTTCCTCAGCGAGCAGACATTTATGTTGGTTATAGTCCCGCCGGTTGGTGCTTCCTTACAGCAGCCTTAACAGATTGCGATCTGGTAAAACCTGTAAAAACCGTTTCTTCAACTGTGCTCACATTCAGAGGCACCGGATGTTGGGAATTCAGCATATGAATTTTACTGAGGGGCACAAGTTAGCCATAATGTGGGAAACAAAAGGAAGTGAGGAGTCGGAGGCAGTGGCTCCGAGTTCACTGTGAAGAGCAAGGGCTTTATTTAGTGAGGGAGTGAGGCCACCTCTGAGGAAGCGCTGCTGCCTCTGCAGGCCCGCAGCCCCGACATCCAAAGACCAACTCCTCGCAGGTAGTAAATGCAGAACAATGACAGAGAATGAGCTTTTCTGGCTTCTCGGGGACTGGCTTTGGGTGCTGCTGCCAGGGAACAGGGTGGGCCTGGTTTTCATACCATCGCTAGGCCTTGCCCTCGGGGACAACGCCCTTGTGAACAGGGAGGGCCAGCCCATCTCTTTGCTGCTGAGAACCAGGCATGAACCGGTGCACCAGGAAGGGAAGCCAGGGTCTCTGTGGCACCTGTCATGTCAGGAGAGAAGGTCAGAGAGGAGGGAGGAGCAGGAGAAGAGCTCAGGCCTGCTCAGAGGCATCGGATGCCGTGGGGCAAGGCCCTCAAGGCTGCCGTTTTGAGCAAGGCCTTCTGTCGTTGGGCACCGCCAAGAGAAAGCCATCCATCTGGGTAGCTTCGGGCCCTTCCGCGGGCCTTTGTAGGAGAGTAAACAAATGCCACTAAATGAGGGGCACTAGCACTTCAGATTGATGAGCAGAGCTGCCCAGGCACGTGGACAAGTCCGTCGGTGGGTGGCAGGGCCACACTGGCTGGCATTGTGAAGGCGAGGCTCCCCGTTCTCTCTCCCCTGTTCAGGCTCACGCATGGGAAGAAGTGGCGATCCATGACAAGCACAGTGCTTGGTTTCCTTCTGTCAGAGTTCTGGAAAAGGCATGCGATCAGCGTGAGGCAATGGAGGAGGAAGGGTGCCGCCGTCACAGCCAGAGAGAGCCTGTGTTGAAGTCCAGCCCTTCTGCCCTGTTGGAGGCGGGCCTTAGGACTAAGTACCTGACCCCTGTCTCCTCCTTTGTCTGCAGCCTGAAGGTAGTCATAACAATGCACTGAAACCCAGAGTGCACCTACAGCAGTGCCTGGCGTGGTACAGGAGCGCGAAAGTTTGAGCTGTGATTCTGGGCAGCTGTGCTGGCGTGGCCGTGAAGGTCTGCTGGTATTTGCTGAAGGGAGCAGGAAGCAGTCTGCCTGCTTCCGGAGGCTGAGAGGCTCTAGCCCTGTTTCTTAGATCTGTGGCGGGAGCCTGTTCTTGGGCCTAGTAGCAGAGAGAACTGCACATGGGAACCTGGTGTGACATTTACACGCCACATATTTAGAAGAATCTTTCACATTTAGAAGACGTTGAATTTGTTTAGGTATCCACGTGAAAGTCCCCTCCTCAGCATCACTGCTCTTTCCGCAAGATCTAAGATGGACACCTGCTTGCTTATTGCGTTGCCATCTTGCTTTACATTTCTTTATTGTAGTTATTTCTAACTTTTATTTCCTGGTTTGTTTTATTCATTCATTCATTCACTCACTCATTCATTGAACGAGAATACATTGCATTCCTACCGTACGCCAGGCATTGTTATATACAGGCATTAGATACTGGAGACATAGGGATAACAAAGCAAGAGAAAGTCCTGCTTCTCATGAGACTTAAATTCTCATGGCAAGCATACTAGGAATAGATAAATAGGTAAACGTGGAGTAAATACAGTATGTCAGATGGTGAGAAGGCCTAGGCAAAGAAGGTGTGAGGAGTGAGTGCAGTAGCAGCTCTGTAATTCTGTACAGTGTGTGCTGGGAAGGCCTCACTGATGGGTCCCAGCTGGGAAGAATCAGGAGGGCGTGACACGTGAGGGCACCTGGACAAGGTGTGCTGCTAAGTGTAGGAATAACAAGCCCAAGAACTCTGAGATGCAAACGATCCTGCTGTGTTCATGCAGCAGTAAGGGAATGGCTGTGGCACTAACAAAGTGGGCAAGAGGAGGTGCATCAGTTCGAACCACCATCTGTCCAGTCCGGTGGCGTGTTTGTTGACAGTTTGGCTGGGCCTAGCTGCGCAGGTCTTCTGTTGGTCTTGACTGGGCTCTCTCTTGTACCCTTGGAGGCCGCCAGGTGGGAGACTGCTGATTGGCCTTGGGGACCTCAGGTGAGTTGGCTATCTCACTCAAGTCCATATTGAGCTCTCCTGGTGCAGCAGTTTATTGGTTCACATGGAAAATTACTTCTGCCACATTCTATTGGTCAACGCAAATCTCATGGCCAAAGCCTGATCCAAGGAGTAGGGAACTGGCTCTTGATGGGAAGAATTGCAAAGCTTTCAATCTGTTTACAGAGAGTGGCAGGACATGAGGCCAGAGAACGTAGTGCAGCCCGGTTGTGGTAAATTAGGTTTAGGTTTCATTCATAATGTCAGTTCGAAAGCCCTCTGAAGGTTTGGAGTAGAGCCTGAACATGATCTGATTTAATCACTGAAAAATATCTCTCTGGCTGCTCAGTAGGACAGAACGGAAGCAAGTGACCAGTTAGGAGGCTGTTGTAATCATCTTGAGTGAGACTTGGTGACTTGAACTTGGGAGGTAGCAGTGAAGGAGGTGAGAGGTGTTCACATTCTAGAAATACACAGAATGCCATCCCTGCTTATTCTCCCCTTTTCTCCCCTTGAGTGAACACTCCTTGTGGGCAAGAATTGTTTTATTTTGCAGTGTTGTCAGCACCCAGGACCATGGCTCGCTAGCACATCGTAGACATCAGTGCGCAGTCGTTGAACGAACGGATGAATGAATGAGTGAATGAATCCCATTTTAAATTTCTAGGTGAACTTGCAGAAATAGAGACCCCATCCTCGGGAACTCCTGAGGGTCCCTGCTGGCTCTGGGCTGCTCATGTCATGTGGCACAGAGGCAAGCTGCTGGTTATTGTCCTTGGACTGTCCGCTGGGTGGGAGTGTCCTTGAGTTCAGCCCTTAGAGCATATGTATGGACATAAAGCCCAAGGGAATCCATTTGTGAAGGGTTATTTACTAATACATTTTAAACTACTTCATTTTACTTCATTGCATTTTGCATGTTTATTGGCAAGTGTGGGTTGAGATTTTATTACTATAAATAGAAGTAATAAAACACAGAGCCTTGGGGCTTTTGGCTTGGAGGAATAATTGGTGGAATAAACTCAGAATTTGAGGGTTCTTAAATGGGATTGTCAGCAAGTCAGTAAACATAATTATTTTGTTGGCTGATAAGACTTCAGTGTCCCAAAGTAGATAAGCATCCTTTAACATTTTAAAATCTCAAGACTACTCAAGGAGTTTGGGAAATTGAAAGCAATGATTTCAACCCCCCACCCCCACAAACTTCTCTGTAGAAAGAAGGTCACGCTGGGTTTCATGCATGACCCTCTCCTTATGGCACCAGAGAGGTAATGTCACTCTGCCCAGGATTCCTGCCCCCGAGCTTCTGTGCCTGGGTTGCTTTTCTTCTGATGCCCCTGTGTTCTGCTCTGCTGGGTTACAAGCCTCACTGAATGACATTTGATCAAGGACCAACTGCCGTACAACAGTTGGTCCTGAATGGCTGGACCCTCGAGCTTGGGTGGACAGTAAACTCTGCCCTCCTGGTTTGTGTACGTATACTCGGTGACGTTTACACAGGAATGAAACCACCTAATGACACATTTCTCAGACTGCATCCCCCTCATGCAGCGACATGTGACTATATTCCCAAGGTAACTTAGAGTTCTAGAGCCCTCTCTCTTCCCCATTCTAAAAACAGCAACGAAGGAGAAAAGCTAACAAGCAAACCTCCTGTTGACCCTCCCAATTGTGCTTTATTTTCTCTAAGCCACACTTCGTAAAATACTGACCTCACTTACCTGTTTCCACATCTTCCCTGCTGTCATCTCCAGCTGCCTCGAAGCTGGCTTCTTCCACTGTCACTTGAGTCACGACCTGCAGGAGGGTCTTCAGATGTCTCAGAGCATGACAACTTCTTCCTTTGTTCCCTTGCTCTTGATTCTTCTCTCCTGGGTTCCCCTTTCTTCACTGACTGCTCTGTTTTCTTTGATTCTGGTTCTTCCTCCTCTACTGAATATGGTGATTCTTTCCTGCTCAGGAATCCATCTTCCTACATGGTATCCTCACTTGAATGTTTGATGGGAATTTCAGGCTACATATCAGACACAGAACTCTTGGTCACCCCCCCGCCCCCCAACTTTATCCTCCTCCATTTTCTCCATCTCAAGGTACCGCTCCTTCATTCTTGAACCACCGTCGGTCCCACTTGTGGCCGCCCCCCTCATTTGGACCAGCCCTTCTAGGCGGGTCTTCTCCTCTGCACAGATCATCTCCAGACAGCAGCGAAGGGAGCATCATCTCCTGCTTTGACGCCCTTTAGTTGTTGGCTCCCTGTGAGCCTGGGGACAACCCGAATCCTTCAAAGGACTCACAGGTCCTCCCTGACCCAGGTCCCACCCACGTTCTTCATCTTATCTCCCGTCTTTCTTCTTGCACCGGCCACATCGCATGCACTTCTGCGTGTGCCTCAGGCGTGCCGTGGGGCTTCCACACGCTTTTCTTTGCCAGGTGCTCTCTGCTCTGCTTCTGTTCAGCCCTCGCCCATCGCTCGGGTCTCAGGATAAGGCGCCTCTGGACTAAACGGCTTCCCTGCGCCCCCAAGCCTCCAAAGGGCTCTGCTTCTCTCCTAACAGCAGCAGGTGCTTCCCGGTGCTCCCATCACAGCAGGGCTTCCTCGTGCAGCTTCACTATCACAGCCGCATCTTTTGTTGGTCGGTGGCCCCGTGTGAGCAGGCACTTGTCTGACTTTTCACTGACAAGTGTCCCGCCCCAGCAACAGAGTGGGCACGAAGTTGCAGGTGGATGGTGGATTTTATTTCCCAGAGTAAAGAAAGCAGCCACCCCTCCGGGGACCGGTGGCCTCCCCGGGCCGCAGGCTCATGTGGGCAGCAGATCCCGGCTGCGTGCTGTGGGCCTCCGCCTGTGTGGAGGCTGGGCTCCCTGGGCGTTAAGGCACAACTGCTTCAGGAGTGCAGAGGAAGAAGCTGGCCCCGAAGCATCTCCACCCACAGGAGTCAACAAAAGACAACTTTGCACCATTTTATCAGATGGTTGCAAAAGGTTAGTGAATAAACATGCCAAATGGGTGCATAGACAGAAATAAATAATTCACAGCATCCCGAATGAGCCAAGGTACAGCACAGCCACTCCAGTCATATTTTATTTATCTCTGTCTTGAAGGAAATCAATTTGAGGATCTTTGCAGAGCGGTCCTGGTGCTTAGCT